>CABEEJ010006177.1:0-42360 GCA_901482245.1 Timema douglasi | reverse complement strand
ACCTATTAGTTTTACCTGCATATTCTGCAGGTGAATGATTATGTCTCTCTCCCCTATGGGGATTTTATTATTTTTTCACTACATTTCAAGGCCCTAATGACCTATATGTGTCGATGGGCCTCTAAACCAAAATAATAATAATAATAATATAAGAGGAATGCATTTTTATTATTACAGATTATAAATAAATTTAAGGTAATTTAAAAATACCATCTTTTTGAAAAATTTTAAAACTGTTAAAAACATTTTAACACTTTTGTTTAAAATATATTAATATGTAGAGAGTATATTGTGTAAAACTAGAGAAGTATTGGTTTTTATGATTAAAACTTACATAAAAGTAGTTTGATTAAAAAATTAATTTTGAAAATTTTATTCTTATTTATAATACACAATGTGAGAATGTTTGTACAATTGTGTTATAGGTTTACCATTTTATTCTATGTTGTGATAACGCTCTTTATTTTCGCTGTACTTTATTAAACCATGAATTTAGGGGAACATTTGTTTTATAGCCTATGTGTTTATGATTTACATTTATAAAATAGCTCATGAGTTTACTCAAATATAGTTATAAGATCGGTTTAGCCATAAATAGAATCATTTTAACAAATACATGTATTAATAATCTTAAGACAGTTGAGACAACGGACAATTTTGACCGGGCCAAATCACGGGCATTGCGATCTTTTTTTTTAGCACCACGTCTTACTATCCTTTCACTTTATAATCTTTTGTATCAATTACAATAATGATTTATTTATGAAGAAGGTTAGTTTCAGAGACAGTGTATCCCCATTTACGTGGAGGGAGAATGGAAAACCAGTTTGTAAAAACAACTCTCAGTACACCCGACCGAGATTTAAACCTCAATCTCCCCATTATCGGTAGTTTAGTCTACTCCAATAGTAGCGAGTTGGATCACATGGCCACCGAAGCAGGTTTACATCGTTTGATGGTGGTAATTTAAAAAATTAAAATTTGGGCAATTATGACCAAGTTGACAACTACTGGATTCCTGGCGTTTCTTTCTGTGGCTGTTTCGACAACCTCAATAATGACCACTTCCATCTTTAAACATCTCATTAGCTTTGGCGGTGGACCTTGGTGTGTTTAGGTAGTGTAAACTAAACAAACCTAAGCTAGCCTAGCCTAACCTTAACCAACATAGTCCAACCTTAACTAACATAGTTCAACCCTACCCAACCCAAGCTTACCTAACCTAGCCCAACCCAACATTGACGGAATAAACCCTATACTACTTTGGCAGACCCGCCTCGGTGGCGTAGTTGGCTAACGCGCTACTCGTGTTGAACTCGACCGCTGAGGACGGGGAGATCGAGGTTCGAATCTCGGTCGGGTGAACTGGGGGTCTTTTTTTACTAAATGGTTTTCCACTCCCCTCCGCGCAAATGCGGGTTCACTTTCTCTAATCAAACCTTCCCAATTCCTAACTCATTAGCGTAATTAGTACTTAAAGCGTATAACCCGAACGGGTAGTAAGACGCGGTGCTAAATAATAAATAAATAAATAAATACTTTGGCAGTCTCAAACTCGGAAAATGTGTGAGAATACTCTGTGGTTTATTTGAAATTAAACTGAAGCTACCAAGTCCCACCAGATTTATGCCCGCTCTCTCTCCCTCACCGTTGTAAGCGGAATAGAAGAGAAAAACAAGTTCTCAATTGTCCATCGGGTCTTGCACATTAAACTGTGTTGTTCGAAACTCTCCACGATTGCAATTGTCCACGGTCGTAATTGTACATACACCATAAATTAATTAAATACATATAGTCCCTGTTATAACTGAATAGTTTTTATTTCCTTTTAGGAATAAAATAACAGCGATGACTGTTAAATGGGGTCCTAATTCATAAAGATACCATTATTATTAAAAAGGATGTTAAATTTAAAGCTTAGCAAACCTTAAAAAGTTATGTTGAATTCAACCTAGTCCTAGGGAATTAATAAGTTCAATGTTCCAAGCTCCTTTCTGATTAACTTTTAAGTTTAACTATAAAATAAACATACACTTTTATTTTGTATAAAATTTGAGTTTGAAGGTTTGTAGGAATACAAGGTGAATTTGTTTGTTTCCATTTATAAAACGCGGATTATCTTGCAGTTAAATAATGGTCTTAAAATCTTTAAAATAAGATTCTATTTCACAGTTTATTTTGAATAAATAATAGTTAAAACATATATTCAATTGGCATTTGACCCATTTCAGTGACAGCATGCCCTAAGGTACTACTCTCACAATATACTAGAATTTATATGACGGGGAGATCAGGGCTCGTTCCCGGTTGGGTGTACTGATGGTGGTTTGCCCTAAATGGTTTTCCACTCCTTCCCCACGAAAATTCGGGTACACTTCCTCTGAAATCTTAACATCCTCATTCCTAACCCGCTAACGTAATTAGTATATAAGTGAACAATCCAAAATAAATGAGCAATCACATCGATCCAGCTAGTGACACACAATCCAAATCTTGAGCTATCCATGATAGTGTGTAATTTGTTCCCAAGGTATTTTAAATTTGCAATTTCAAGGAAACTTGCATCGTTAGTCGAATAGTCTAAGGCCAGGTTGGCGAACCTTTTAAGAGAGCATGTTCTCATATTAAATTTGATTCGAACCATGAGCCAGTGGAGTATTTACTCTTCATTTTAATTATTATATTTTATAATTATTTCACTTGGTTTTACATTCATTTTATCATAATACTCGATGGCAATGGGAACACAAAAGTTCATTTGCCACAGTTAAAAAATGTACGCCACCTATCCCTAATCTTAGATTATTATTACCCAGTCAACCTCATTACACCCTATTTATTTCAGGTCCATTCTAATGATATCCTCCCATCTACGTCTAGGTCTTCCCAATGGTCTCTTCCCATTGGGTTTACCAGTTAGTACCCTGAACAGGGAACAAGGTTTTAGAATAATCCTCCTTCACGCGGCAGGTTCGGTCCACCGTTTTCTATGAAACTGTATTATCCAAACAATATCTTGTGATGGGTAGGATGGGTAGGCTCATAAATCATAATACCAAATTGTTTTAAGTTAGTGAATTTTTTTTCTCTTACGTGAGAGGGCACGAAAATGGGCGTGTTTTAGAAAAACTTCTTGGCATATTTTTCTATATTTATTTTAGCACCGCGTCTTACTACCCATTCGAGCTATACGCGTATATATTAGGCCAAATTACGCTAATGGTTTAAGGGATGAGGAAGGTTGTATTTATAGGAAATGTGCCAGCATTTTGGGGGAGCAGAAGTAGAAAATTTCTTACTTAAAACTACCTTCAGTACACCCGACCTAGATTCAAACCTTCATCCCCCCATCCCCAGCAGTTTAGTTTACTGCGAGGGTGACGCCTTAAACCATGTGGCCATGGAGGCGGGTTAAAAATGTTTTGCCTAACGAATAAGATATTATGATAAAAAAAAATTTTAAATTCTTTAAAATAAAATAAAAAATTAATCATTTTCTGACAATCAGTATATAAGAGACCACTAATTAATTTTAAAGAATTTGAAATAATGATTTTTAGTTTTATTTAAACCATAGAGCCAGGAAAAAGTTCAGTTTACATTATTAAATATAATACCACCTGTCAATCTAATCTTATCATGTGTCATATTGGATACGGACACCACAGGCTAAAAAATACTGTTTAAAGGCATCCCTCTAAAACATCTGGACTTCTGATGGCATGGCATTCTGGATTCAAACCTTAGTAGGGGGTATTGAAATGTTTTTCCTAAATGGTTTCCAGCTCTTTTTACACACAAATGCTAGTACATTTTCTCTAACCCTTCCTTATCTCTATCCCATTTGTACAACCATACGACTAACCGTAATTGATAGCGATACACACAAAAAACACGGGGAAAATAACAAAGTTATATATTTTTAGATTCTCACTTTATACCAAAATAATGAATTTGGAGTTGTTGATAAGTTAACAAAGTACTTATAAAGATATTTTGTCCTAAGAGGGATCAAAAAAGACAAAAACTAGAGAAAGCCAACTAATAAATAACTTCGTGGTTTGTTTGCATACCCCAAAAATATCTAGGATAATTATGGCATGTAGGTGGAGATGGGGTGGTCATGTAGCGGGCGTGTACACAACATTTTAGTTGTGAAACCTGATGAAAGTAGACCATTTGTAAGGCCGAGTCATCAATGGGAGATTAATGTAATAATGGATTAGAAGAATGTTGACGTATCGACTTACGGATTGTATGGAGGTGTCTGTTGATAGGGTTGAATGCCGAGCTTAAATTGTGGAGGTAATGTACAGTGTATTCCTGTTTCCTATGGCTAGATAATTATTTGTTACTTTGTATTAATATATCTATAGTGGTTTAAACGCCAAGCTAAATTTGTTAATACCCTATTAAACTAACGATTAGGACACCTCACATAGCATATACAGATTGTACAGTAACACATTGGAACCACTTCAGTTGTGGATAGAAGAGACAACATCAATCAAACAAATTCATCTAAACATGTGTCATATTTGACCATTTTTCCTAGTTATAGTCTTGTTTGTAATCCAGTAATGTAGAGCCCCTTATCATTATAGGATGTCCTCAGAACTGACACCATCGTCTTGGATGTAAACATTACTTTCATCCTCTGTTTCCAGTATATTGCCTGGGTAAGTTTTTTATTCAAGCCATATATTTTTACACTCTAGGGTTGCTAGGCCTGTCGTAGCTTCATATTGATATGAATGCAAGCCTGCCATACAGTAACACTAAGACACCAAGAATGTTTTTTACAGTGAAAATCTAATATATGGTTCTATTTCTTCTCATTTTTGTACACTACTAATAGATATAAATTTTAAAGTTAGGATTATTTTACTTTTTTAAAGTCTAGTAGATGGTTTCATTTAATTATTAAATTAAAGTAGAGTAAATATAACCAATGTGAGATATAATGAACGGTGGTACTAGAGCAAACTCGACTGGCGTGCTCAGATCTAAACGGGAGTTCATAATTAAATTTTAGTTGTAGCCGGGTATATTGTGGAGTGACTTCCATAATGAGATTTCTAGCTGATTTTTTCTTATTTGATTACACCTAAATATTACCAGTGTCCTAAAATTTGTGTAAATAGTTGATATCGCAGATAATAATGGGATGCGTAGTGCCGGAAAAATATTAATCAGACATCGTCTTTACTTTTAGTGGAAATTCGACTACTAAACTCAATAAAATTGTAGATATTTCATCTTAATTAAGGGTCCTTGGTTCATTTCCTGTCAAGACAAAAGGATTACAATTGGTACTGAGGCTTCTCCTGTCAAAGCTATGAATTAACTGTTTGGGATTGTTTGTTGTGTCTGTTCTAGTATTTGGTTATTTAGTGTGAACAGATTAAATCAGTGTGTTCAAAAAGTGAACATTTAATACTACTAAATGATGATGGCAATTGAAATTTAAGCCAAAATTTCGATGTTTTATTCAATGTGAAGAAAAGTATCCCCTTATCCTTATGACCACATTTTTATTTTTGCAATATATGGATTACAATACATTTCACCAACTATGTCAAACATGTCTCAAGTAGATGCAAGCTCTTACAATTTACTGACTAAGTCATTCTTTATTCATATATAGCTTGACGATTGGATTTCATTTTATGACACAAAACATTCTTTAAAAGCTTATTTCAATAAATAATATTCGTTTATATGTATTCAACAAGAGTGGTTTATTTTCATTCCTGAGACCATACTCACAGCCAGGTCTGAATAACAGCATCTCTCTTCAAAAGATACTGTCCCAGTTTCGAAACCCGGAATGGCCTAAAATCTTGTTTTCAGTTAAATTGTGGCTATCTATGATTTAATTGCTGGAGAGACTGTGTGCTGTGTCTGTTATATATTTAATTTAGCGTGTAAGTCATGTGTTGATATCAACCAGTTATATTTTTAGCACCGAGTCTCACTACCTGTTCAGCATACTCGCATATATTATAATTATACTAATGTTTTAGGTATTAGAAAGGTTGAATTTAGATAATGTGTACCCACATCTGCGTGGAGAGAGCAAATTTGAAAGACCACCCTCAGTACACCCGACCAAGAATAGTCTCAAGCTCTCGTCATCAGTAGTCGAGTCTATTATAAGAGTGACGCCTTAGACCATGCGGCCACCAAATCAGGCTCAGTCGGTAAATAAAGATCACATTAAATATTCTTTTGAATAAACCACACCCACTTCGGTGGTCGAATGCTATAAAACTTCACTCTCGCAATAGAAAAGAATACAGAACAAGAAGATACTAAAGTTCGAATCCTTTCTGGGTTTACTGAGAGCGTTTATCTTTAAACGCGAGCTCAGTACTCTATATTTTGAATTATATATCTGTAATCCCTAGACAGTTAGTATAAATATGTGGATATCTCGGAAAAATGGAGTGAAAATATAGTAATAATAATACCAGGGGAAGAACATTTATTGGAACCCACCTGCATTTGAACTAAATCTTCTCAAGTGGGTTAAAATCGTCAGGAGTAAAAGCTCTGTAGAGGTGAGAGCAATGTCGACCATGGTAAAAAGACCTCCACACATTTATTCAGTTCAAGCCGTGGTTTACATTCGGTCATTGTGCGTAGCAATCAATCGATACCTCAAGTAATATAGAATACGATAGAAAAAAAAATTAAAGTTCATCTTTTTTCTTGGATAGATAGACAGAGCTCCACTTAAAGAGCTGGAGCGGTGGACTAACACACAACTTCCACAAATCAGTAAAATAATTCCAATGGTTCCGGCAAATCCCAGGATTATAACTCTTCTCTTTCATCAATAAACTTGACGCAGGGGTGTTATAAGTAAAGGCAACAGGATTAAAAAAATACTAACTGGGATAAAGAGGAAATGGGAATTGTAAAGAGAGGTTTGGGAGAACTTCCCCGCTATGAAAATGTTTATGTGACTTCTGTAACTCATAGCACCCGCTTCGATGGTCACATGGTCTAAGATGACACTCTTGCAGTAGACTAGACTGTCAATGACCGGAAGATCAAAGGTTCAAATCTCCGTCGTGTGTACTTAGGGTGGTTTTTCCAAAATGGTTTTACACTTTACTTCCATGAAAATAAGGATACACTACCTATACATATAGCCTTCTTCATTCCTTAATTATATACCTAAATTACAACATAAGCCTATGCCCCAAACGGTTAGTAAGACGCGGGCCAAAGAAAAAATAAATAATACGGCATTCCAAACGGACTTTCTCGCTCTATTGTTTAATAATGGAGATATTTACTCAAAACTCGTAATATCTGTGAAAGAAATGATATACACTAGCAAAACAAATATGAATTGCAATACCTACCTTATGTAAAACTTTTTTTAGCCCCGGTTTTAAATTTTATAATTTTATTTTTAAAGAAATAATATCCTTATTTGTTTGTTTGGACCAATACAAAATATCTATATTGAATCCACAAAGGTCAACCCTTTCTATTAAAATTTTGACTTCTCGTTAAAATTGTCAACATTTTATTAAATGTTGGACATCATGTCATCGCATTGCGATTAAATTCCTCATTTATAAATTTTGACTAATAAAAAATGTAAATATTGACTATTGAGTCTAAAATGTAGCTAGATCATTGTTTTACAGTTTTACAGTTTTACAAACATTTCTCCTATAAGGTTTAAGTAAAAATAACATAATTTTTTCGAGAGATTTACTAATATTTAATCACTCTGTGGCATTGGAGAATAATTGCGATAAAACTTAAGTAGTATATATTTACAACAAAAGCTCGCAAAATTGTATTAATGTATTTGCGGATATCTCAGAAACTGTTAGTTATAAAAATATATTTCAAATAAAAGTTTATTATTTTTAGTATTACAACCATTTTGTAATGATAATTTATTTAGTATCTCCAATAGTTGTGGAGATACGGAAATTTCCACTTCTGTAAAGTACCCTAAAAGTAATTTTCATGGGAAAATAAAAATAGCTAGCTTATTTATAATCTTAATCAATGCTAATATACGAATTTTAATCAAAATCGTTATTGCCGATTTTGATAAAATCAATTTTTTCTCTTTTCGCTTTTTATTAAACTACTCTTGATTTTGGGGGTAAAAAGACACATAAACAAACGGCATTTCAAAGGCCACTTTTTAGGGTCCAGGGGGTCATGAGACGTCGACATCCATCAACATTTAAGGTTAGATCTTTTTTAGGCTCGCAATACTTTACCTTTATTGTTGGAAAAGTTAAAAAGTATATATATCGGCATATAGCTTGAAAAATATTGGTTTTATCAAAATATGTTTGGAATGAAATATGTGTAATATAAATAGATATATATATATTTCCATATGAAAAGTAGTTTTATATCTCAAATAGTTTCGGAGATATTATACAAAATGATGATTTACACATCAGACCGAAGCCCTTAAAGTTATTTTGCCGAAATGTTGAGAGTAACCATTTTGTTTGGAATGTTTATACATGGTTGGAAATGAAGTTTAATTAAATTCGTTACACCCGATTTTGAGAAATTTAACTTTTTTTTTTGCCCTTACGTAAACTACACTTAATTTTAGGGTTAGATATCCAATTCCAAAAATTCCCCAGGGCAACCCTATAAAACCCTTGAATACCAAGTTTTAGCCCAATCGGTAAAATAGATTTAGTTGGAGGTACAAAAAATACAGTCAAACAGATGGAAATTCAAAAACCACTTTTTCAGATTCGGGGTGTCATGAAACTTCATCAAAATCTCTAGTTAAATTTTTTTGATGATCATAATACTTTCTATACCTGTAAGATAGCGATAAAGTAAAAATTTGGGCAGTTTGGGGAGACCATTGAATCTTTGGCCAGAATAAAACCGATTACATAGAGCTATAAAACAGCGTTTTATTTAAATACAGTTATCAAAATTTATATATAAAAATTGTTATTTATATATATATACAACAATTTATAAATATATATAAATTGTTCTATATAAATATATATATATATATACAACAATATATAAATATATATAAATTGTTGTATATAAGTATATAAATATACTTATTGATATATATATATATTGTTGTGTATATATAAATATACTTATTGATATATATATATTGTTGTGTATATATACATATATATATAAATTGTTATATAATAATACGAGTTTTTCTTTATAAATGGATTAAACAACAAGACACTACTTTTAAAAGCTATATAATATTGAACAACTGATTAATATTATGAACGAACTTTATTGATATTATATAAACTATATTGATTAATTTTATTATTATATAATTATTAATAAAACATAAACCATGAATACGTGGTCCTGCCACGTGTTTCTCACCACCACAGTCAGGGACGGCAGTCAGGTTTGGTCAAGGTCAAGCAAGACAAAAATTTAATAGAACAAGAGGAAATGTTCAAACTTCTAATGGAAGTGTTGGATATAATATTGGATCGTAGTTTGAAAATTAAATAGTTTAGAGATACTTTAAAAAGCATAGCAAATTTGGTTAAAATTTAGCTACTTTGACATCCCACTTACAAATTTTCCATTTACCAATAGTTAGGCCACACATTATTACACCATCTCCTGGATGATCTAATGAGCTGCTACATAAAATCAAGTAGAGTTATTGAAGTAGCCTACAGCTTACATGTAATGTTGTGAAATATTGGTTGTATTTTTCTTACAAAAGATTCAAAATTACATCTGAAAAGAGTAAGTATACAACCATAAGTGGTGTCCAGGATTAATTTTGCCTCCGGGCGTGATAGGTTTTTGGCATCCTCCTTTATAACCGGGGGAAAATAGGAAAGACTATTAAAAAATGAAAATATCTCCCAAACCTAGCAACTACAAATCTCATGTAAACTGGGCGTGATAGGAAAATAATCTGAAGGGAAACAACAAATGGTAAACATACTGCAAACATTTCACTGCGAGATTCTACGAAAATAGGATTACAAATAATACGATAAGTACACATGATTTGTAGACAATATTATCCTATTTATTTTTTACTTTTACAGAGACTTTGATTTAACGATTGGTTAACGAGATAATTGTAAATTAAGGTGCTATTTTCCAAGATGGCGGATGAAAAATAACTTTTTGAAAGGGTCATTTATATATCCTACTTTATCCACCTCAAAAAACTATACCAATCTGTCAAATTTCCTGTTAGTATCAAAAAGTGAGCGTTTGTTATTATTAGTAACTCTACAAAAATACGCCCAGTCTACATAAGGTTAATTTGTGAAGTATAGTTAATTTATAAGAACTTATCTTATTTTGTAATATATTATATTAACATAAATTATTATTTGGATAGAATAGTTAAGTAGACCTAATAAAGGTTGAAAGTTAATGAATTGTATACTGTAGTACAGAAAATAAAATGAGATTTTGTTTGCACCACTTCTTACTACGCTTTTCGATTATACGTATGTGTTAGGTATTAGGATGATTGAATTTAGAGGAAGTGTACTTAAATTTGCTTGGAGGAAGAGTGGAAAACAATTAAGGGATAAAACCTCACTATACCCAACTGGTATTGAGCCCTGATCTCTCCACCCTCAACAGTCTAATATATTTCGGAATAGCGTGCTAAATTATGCGTTCACCGAAGTGTTTTGATTACATAACTAGGTATAGCAATGAGTAAAGGGGAATTTAAAGTTAATGAACTCACTTTAGTGTAGAGGTTGAGTGAGTATCAATCGATGAAAACCATCTTTATTACACCAGGCATTAATTCGTACCCATATTTTCTCGTCATTGGCAAATCAGAATGAACGGAGAGGTAAATTTAGTCCGCATTACTACCGTTAGCGTCGTAGGTGTTATTCTTTAGTTTCAAACGTTAATTTCAATAATTCGTCTGTAAAATCTAAACTGTATCATTATATACTTGTGACAATATTATTTCGAGACTCATTATTTTGTAAAAAACATAAATGAAAATTGCTTACACCAATCATTATTGGATCCATCACAGAAATTTACTACATTGGGAGGTTACATTTATTTTTCAATGTGGTTATTTTGTTAGTGCTTTTAATTTGCGAGTGCTTTGAATATTCGATCACTCGAACTGAAGGGACAAAGGACCTTCAAGGTAAAATCAATATACTAGTTTGATATTTATCTTGTAGTCTAAACTAAATCCACTATGCTGCAGCACTAGTATGTTGTTGAACTCAAAGTCACGTCAAACGCTAGCAGATAGCGCTACCTGTTAGCTATGTGGAGGACTACCACTAGGCAGCAGCACCATCTCTAATACTGCTGATGCTACGAGATAGCACCACGTGTCGATCAGAACACCAGGTAAAACAAATGAGAAATTTAGTTAGTTCTTAGAGAAACGTTTGGAGCACTAGCTCTGCATTTCAATATAATAGGACTAAATGTACGATACGAATCCAATCAATATTAAAGCTGAACAAAGTAAATGAAATGCATTAACTTTGTGTAATTTTAATAATCATAGAGTAGAATTCATGTGTTTAGAATTATTACTTATTTATTCGTGTTGTAGATCTTATAATATTGAACATTTATATAAATTTGAAAACACATCCAGTAATTTTTGGATTCTTATAATATGTATTCATATATAAGGTGTATTTACTATTTTGTTTTGTCCAGCAATTATTTTTTTTAATAAATTACGCTACGTGATTTTCTTATTAATACAAAATAATTATATTAAATATGTTTCTTAAAATAGGTTTCAAGGAACTCTGATAGCATTAATAACAATATATGTATTATCATGTGTTGTAATTTACCTCCGAATAACTTTCTGACACAATTGGCCATATGAAAACATTCCCAATCAGCTGAGTCGATTTTGATTTAACACACTAATGATTTTAAATTCATTCTTTAGGAAAAATACATTTACTTTCTCATAACAGTTTTAATAAACTTATTCATTAGTAAACTCTACTGGAACTTAATTTTTAAAAAAAACTTTGAATTTCTAGCTGTAATTTTGATTATTAACTTTAATGGACGGAGATAAACACTGAGGCTGTCCATTAAATTTTGGACAATCATTTACACAAATGTATACAATTCGTAATATATTTTGAGATGGTATATATTCACTTTTGAATTTTTAAGCTTATTATTGTTTCTTTATTAGGTCATGATACTGATTATTTTTTAATACGTTAAACTGAAAGCAATTTTTGACTAAATTATTATGATAAATTATATATTTTTAAATTCCTCAATTTTCTGGAGAGTAGCCTGAATACTGACAGTTAAAAAACTTTATTCAAAACAATTGCCTTGATAATGCGTAGGGAGAGGGGAAGTCGTTATTAATTTTTAACGTTCCTCCATGAAATTAATTTCCATTTTTTAATTTTTTATTTGTTGTGTTTGCTTCTACGATTGTAAATGTAATGAAAGTAGAGGTGAAGAATCAAATTCTCATTCTGTTATTAAAATTAGGTATACCTTAATATTCATGACATTTGAAATTAAAATCAGAACCAAACAGAGAATCAAATTATATTTACTAGTACAATCACTATATTAATAAGATTCATTTGGGACATTTTCCAAAATGCAAAGTTTAATAAACGTTTTTTCGTGTCGATTCTTAAAAGAAGTTAATTTACAAAGCTTATCTTCTCTAGAAAGGGATAAGCAAACTTATAGACTTTAATGATTTCGTTTCGTTATGAACGGTTGTATTTTTACTATTAATTGTGCAGTGTGAGATAATCCCTACTCGTTATTAGCCATGTGTTAGGAAAGTATGTATATCCAGCCTGTTAGCAGTGTTTGAACTCGTTTCTGGGGCCGAATGGTCTAAGGCGATACTCTCGCAATAGACAAGACTGTCGAAGACACTATACCGCCGGAGGGATGATGAGGGTTGGACCCCAGGTGTGGTTTTCCCTAAATGGCTTAATACTTTTCCTCCACGCAAATGTGGGTGCAATTCTTCTAAATTAAGTCCTCCTAGCCCCTAACATATTTGTGTGGCTAGTACATAGGCGTATAGCATGAAAGGTGGTGGTAAAATTTTGGTGCTAAAGAAACAAAGGATAAAACATAATTCCAGGGGATGGTGGATTACAATGAGGGTGTTCTCCCTCCACCCTGCATCTAGAACAATTAAAAATATTGAAGCTTATACATTAATGATGGAATAAATAGCCAAACCATTAAATTTGTTTTTCACAGTTATCACCGCATCACGTTCCTTGAATTCCGTACGCCCATAACAGATTCTGCCTTAAATATTATTATTATTAGCACCGCGTCTTACTACACGTTCGGGTTATACGCACTCACGCTAATGTGTAATGGTAGGGTGATTGTGAGAGTAAATGAAGGTACCTACAGTTTAACGTGGAATCCGAACCACGGTGGAGGCCTGGCATTCCCCACATTCACAAGATGTCTTGTCAGAGGTTAAGGAGGAAGGGTTTGGTAATCAGATAAATCTGTGCCGGGACCGAGAATTGAAACCTGGCCGCCAGCACAGAAGTCTGACACCTTACCCCTAGACCGCCAGGTCACCTTCTGCCTTAAAATAAGTGAAAAATGTCTCTGGGTATGGGAAGACTTTTGTATATCTCAGTGGTTTCAGCATTAGCGTACTAAGCCAAGTTTTCCGGGTTATACTTACGTACCCATGTGTCATTTTTCAATATAAAGTATATATACCTTAATGTTGAAAATAGTTTTTAAATAATATGTACAGCTACCATCTTCCTAGCCCCACCTCCTCCTAAATGACCTAACCAATAACTCTTTCAACTAAGCTATGATGTGCAGACAAGTAAGTGCTTAAAACTAGAATTTTACAGTTATTAGACTACTAATTTATGATACCAAGTATTTGTTTCAAATATATGATTTTTCCATTAATACTAAAATATTTTAGTCTATGTATCTATTCAATAATTTTATTTTGACAGTGAATATTTGATTTATATATTTTTGAATAAAAATCACATATTTGATTAAAAAATTGTTTCTTTTTTACAATTCCCCTTTTAATTATTTAAAATCATTTTTATATTTAAAAATTAGTATTAATTACAATTAACAGATTTATTCTTAGACTAACCTGATGAAAACCATCCCCCCGAAAAAAAAAAAACCTCCCCCCACTAACCAAATACAGCCACTGTATCAACCCCGGCCTGATAATGGCATGCATTCTAGAAATACAATAAATAATTCTGCAATTTTTGTCACTTATTGACCCTATATTTTTTAACATCAAATTTTAAAATAGTGAAATTAAGTTTAAAGATAAGGTAAAATTAAACTAATTGAGTCTGTCAAATAAAAGTCTATTTATGGACAGCGTAATAGATTTTTTGATATTGTGTCAATAGATTAAATTTACAAACAATCCGTTATAACTGATTGTAGCCTAGTTTAGTAATTTTTTTATGTTTCTTTTCACTATCCATTTGGGTATACGCATATAATATGTGGTAAGGACTATAAAGGTATATTTTATAGGAAATATATTTTATTTGCTTAGAAATATACCTGGGAACTGTTTCGAAAAAAGTACCTTAGTGTACCCAGACCTTTTTAAAATCCCGACCTCCTCATCACTAAAATAAATGATCTTGACAGAGATACGAGCCGCCAACCGACTATGTTTTAGTCTAAGGATGTTACAAAGTTATTTAAATAGAAACTTTTACTTGATATTGTTTTAAAATTAGTCTTAACTTAACTTTGTTTAATATGAGTATAGTATTGTAGAGGTTTGTTTGAGAATTGAAAAAGTTTAAAATAACTAGCACAAATAAAACTTTAATAATATGTTCTTGCTCTAAGGTTCACAAGCCACTTTTAACATTTCATTACTACCTGTCTTATTTTTAATAAAGTTGAGCCTTATGTTTATAAACTTATTTCATTTCCTGAAATATAATTATTATTATATGGTTTCCTCAAAATGTTTGGGCTAATTATTGATAAGAAATAACGTTTTGGTTTGAACAGAAAAATTAATTTAAATTTTATATTATTAATTGATCATAATTATTGCTGACACATAGGAATAATAATCAAGCCAGTTTTGAACTATAAAACACACATCACATCTTTAGTTAATAATATAATATTTGACAATAATATAAATATTTTTGGACATTTGCCAATTGATTTAAATAATATAAAGCTAATATATATTTTATAATTTTCGGGAAAGAAGCATTTTCGTGTTAGATATTTTCTATTATTTAAAATATTGTGGCTGCTTTCATTAAACAGGGATAATAATATCAAACAAAAAATGATTAAAATCCTGTAGATCTTTTAGGCGTTAAATAAATTCACAAATATTAAGAGATTTATCAATATTAGCTACTAACATACCCTTTGTTATTAAGAACTCAACATTTCATCACCACGCCTAAAAAAGTAGTCTTACGCCACCTATTCCTATCTTGAGCGAGTTCTATCCAGTCCACCTCATTACACCCCATCTCTTTCAGGTATATTCTAATGTCATCCTCCCACTTGCGTCTAGGTCTTCCAGTCAGTACACTGGACAGGGTTTTATAATCTTCCATTCACGCTGGAATGTCCTGACCATCGTAATCTACGAGATTTGATTACCTTAACAATGTATTGTTATAAATATAGGATATGTAATTCATCATAATGTTACCTCTCTAACAACCCAGCATTTTCATACCTTTTTGGACCAAATATCTTCATAATCACCTTGATTTATAACACCCTTAATTTATTTTCGCCATGCAAGGTAAGACACAATGTTTCAAATCAATAGAGAACAAACAATTAAACTATTGTTTTGTATAATCTGAGTTCCACAAAACTTGAAAGCAGGCGAAACATTAACAACTAACTGACCGAGTAGTAAGCATGCTTTTCCCGACTGTATTATATTCCCGGAGACCTGGTGGTCTAGGGGTAAGGTGTCAGACTTCTGTGCTGGCGGCCGGGGTTCAATCCTCGGTCCCGGCACAGATTTATCTGATTACCAAACCCTTCCTTCACCTCTGACAAGACATCTTGTGAATGTGGGGAATGCCAGGCCTCCACCGTGGTTCGGATCCCACGTTAAACTGTAGGTCCTCCATTTCATCTCACAATCACCCTACCATTACACATTAGCGTAAGTGCGTATAACCCGAACGGGTAGTAAGACGCGGTGCTAATAATAATAATATTATATTCCCAATTTCCTCTATAATATCGTATTTGCTAATTATTATTATTATTATTATTATTATTAGCACCGCGTCTTACTACCCGTTCGGGTTATACGCACTTACGCTAATGTGTAATGGTAGGGTGATTGTGAGATGAAATGGAGGACCTACAGTTTAACGTGGAATCCGAACCACGGTGGAGGCCTGGCATTCCCCACATTCACAAGATGTCTTGTCAGAGGTGAAGGAAGGGTTTGGTAATAAGATAAATCTGTGCCGGGACCGAGGATTGAACACCGGCCTCCAGCACAGAAGTCTGACACCTTACCCCTTGACCGCCAGGTCACCCTATTTGCTATTTAAAATTGTTCCTAAAAATTTAAGCTCTTTAAACAAATAAAGCTTTTTTTATTTTGCTCGCAGTAATTTCTAAATGATCATCCTCAAAGTGTGCTATCTGTGTGAATATTAACTTATCTTTTCAGCGTTCACTTCTAAACATATTTCATTACAACTCTCTAGTAACATTTCTTTATTTTTCAACAGCTTTCTACCTACTACACAACAAAACTAAATCTTCTGGCCATTTAATAACAACCCTTCCTTCCTCTCTTGCATTACCCTAATAGCATATTCTAAAGATAGATTAAAAAGTAATTGGGAAAGTGGATCTCCTTGTTTCAATCCATTATCTATTTTAAAAGCATCTGATAAGTGACATCCAACCCATACCCTCACACGCGTATCAGTAACATACATCAATAAGCTTGACAAATTTTTTGAGTATCCCAAACTTAACTAAAATTTCATACAAGTAGTTTCCTTTAACGGAATAAAAGGCCTTTTTAAAGTTTATGATTGGTTGATGTATAATTCAATGAATAATTGTATGAGCTATCATTTTAAGGCGTTAAAAACACACCTATTTCGAAATTAGATGATAAAAATATACTTTCCTTTTAGAATGTATTTTCTTTTGTTTTTTGACGATCACTTTTTAAAAGTATATCATATTAACATCTTCAAATTTGTAAACTACCTACCGTCATAATTTTAACCCATATAGTGGTATGTAAAAATGCAAATACAAATATTTAGTTTACAATTTATTACTAGTTTTTACATTTAATACTTGGTCAGGCTATACACAAATTATAATATTTCGAGGACACGAGAAGATGAAAGTATATTTTACGGCCATTCACAAGCTTTCTCCCAAAGATAGTCTGAATATTTTCAACGCGGACGATCCCCAACCCCTTTCTTAATATAACCTTTGAGGACAAGCACGTGATTCCAAGCATTAGGGTTAGTGCATGACATGTCAGTCGAACTAACAGGTACTAGCTACATGTGGTTTTTTTTTTAGAACCAACCATATTATAGTTGCAATTGTTAATTTTTATAAAGAGAAAAGATTGTGACTCTAAAAATGTATGACCTCGATGTTATGTTGAAGTTTTACATTTTATGATACCCCAATTATAAAGATGTGGGTTTTATAATTCTGTATGTCTGCTTTGTCATCTGTCTGTCTTTACCTGGGCCTAGTTCTGAGATTGTTTTATGGAATTTGTTCAAAATTGATATTTAGATATTATATGGCTATTGGTGACCTGGCGGTCTAGGGGTAAGGTGTCGGACTTCTATGCTGGCGGCCGGGGTTCAATCCTCGGTCCCGGCACAGATTTATCTGGTTTCCAAACCCTTCCTTCACCTCTGACAAGACATCTTGTGAATGTGGGGAATGCCAGGCCTCCACCGTGGTTCGGATTCCACGTTAAACTGTAGGTCCTTCATTTCATCTCACAATCACCCTACCATTGCACATTAGCGTAAGTGCGTATAACCCGAACGGGTAGTAAGACGCGGTGCTAATAATAATATATGGCTATTAAGCCAGAGGTTTTTATTTACTTTTATCCTAGACATTAATTTAAAGAATGTTCACAGTAGGTGATTTTAGAAAACTTGAAAATTAAAAAAAAATGAGTTAATTATTTTGTTTCAAATACATATATGGTGAGTGTTTTGATATTATAAATAAAAGGTTAAACATTTTTGGGGAGTAAAATTTACTTTAATGAGAGTTTACTGCTAGCTGTTTTTTAATTTTAAATATTTTAGAAAGTGGCTCTAATGATTGGGCTCAAAATATGTATCTGGAAAGATTCTTAATATAATTTTTGTTAAATCTATTTTTCTCTTAAAAAATTGATTTAATAAGATTAGAAAAATTTCAAATTATTTGAGAATATTATTTTGATTTTGTTCAAAATTGGTATCTGGAGACTATAAACTGATAAATAATAATTTATGTTTTTTTAAATTAATTAAGGAGTTATGACATATTTGAGAAAATTTTAAAATATTTGAAAAATACCTAAGACTTAGATTCAAAATAAGTACATCCTAATCAGGAATATATTTTCATTTATATATGAAAATAGATTTTATATTTTTATAAATATTAATAATTTGAGCTTGGTTAACGAATAACTGATTTTGGAAAAAATGATTATTTTTAAATGGTTTGAATACTTTTGTTTAAAGCTCTTATATAAAGAGTACTTATTATTATTATTATTATGAAGGTGATACTTGCTTCGGTGGCCGTATGGTCCAAGGAATCACATTTGCTATACACTAGACTGCCGATGACAGGGATATCATGGTTCTAATCCAGGTCGGGCGTACTGTTTTTTTTTTTTTCCTTAAAGGTTGTCCAATCTCACATATGCGTACACTTCCTATAATTTGAACTCTACTCATGTATAGTATAAGGCATTAGCATCGTTAGTACATATGCGTATAGCCCGAATGCTTTGTGAGACACGGTGCTAAAAATAAAAATAAAATAAAAAGATAAGTTACTTTTCTGAGGAAAAATTACTCAAGGTTATTTTTCTTTAAATATCTTTATAAAATGTTGTTCCAAGTTAGGATACACATTACTAGAAAATTTGTATGATGGTGTCACACCATTTATCTATTCGTCCAATCAGTGAATAGCCTATATTTTAAAACAAGTTTGATTCTTTTGAGTCTTTTCTTTGTACATCATATTACCATCGATCCGGGCCAACAAACACATTTAATTTTGGGTTAAAATGACAAGGATGAGCAAGAGGTAAATTCAAAAATGTATCTGTATTTGCGTGGAAACAATTAAACTATACTACATTCACGGTATGAATTACTCTCTGAAAGGTCTTTTATCCTACCAATATCCTACTATATAATAGATTTCTGGTAGGGAAAAAGGCCTCTCAGAAAACAATTCCTACGGTGAACGGACTTTATGTAAGTTTCTAAATGATAAACATATTTTAGCACTTAAATCACTGACCTAAACTAGCTTAAAAATAAACTTTATATAACTTCTAAAGGTACCTCATTTTCGACATGTTTCTTTGCACTACGACATTTGGGGAGGCGGNCCCCCCCCCCCCCCAGTGATTACAACTCTACCCATCACTCCATCTCTAGCAAACCAGCCTGGAAGAGATTGCCAATTAGTTCAGATAAACACAGCTGTGTGTTTTGTTGCTATTCACAGGGCCTGCATTTATAATATTAAATTGTGTAGTTACAAGATAATACTAAGGATCGATGTCGGTGTACCTCTTAAGAAAACATAGATGTGGTTTTGTAACTTTTTGGAATTTGATATATTGCAACACGTATCTTGGTTGACTACATCCTTTATAAGAGTTAAATTCATTAAAAATGCCTATATCTATTTTGAAGAATTTCTTTTTAATGTTGTCTGTAAAGCATCATTAATCAATATTTTTGCCCATTTATATCATAGGGTGTTTGCCATAGATATACAAATCAATAAATATTAATAGTATAGAAAACGAGGTGAGACAAATATTTAATTTCCGGAAGAGAGTACTTGCCAATAATAACGGGATCATGATACAAATTAACGTTTACGTAAAATAAAGTAATGATTTTTCTCGTTTTTTAAGAGGGATGCCATAACGATGCACTTTATTTAATGTTAAGATGGCGTTCACTTTACCTAAGAGTAAATCAAGGGAGGGTTTTAACGTCAGGAAACGTCAAGTGAGGTGTAGGCCTACCACGCATTCCTGCCAATCACGTTAAGAGCAACGTCAAAACGGCTATTTAGTACGTCTTTTGTTTATCTCTTTCCATTGGTTCAAAATCATTTTCTCAGTTTTTCTTGAGTTTTTACTGCGTAAATTATAATCATACACTATTTTATATATTTTTTACATTAATGTTAACATTAAGTCAGTGGTTTCCATCCTTTGGATGATTTTAACTCAAATTTTTTGTCTTTTAGGCGATCGTGACCCCTTGATAAATATATTCAAATTATTATCTTCATTGGTGACCTGGTGGTCTAGGGGTAAGGTGTCAGAATTCTGTGCTGGCAGCCGGGATTCAATCCTCGGTCCCGGCACAGATTTATCTGATTACCAAACCCTTCCTTCACCTCTGACAAGACATCTTGTGAATGTGGGGAATGCCAGGCCTCCACCGTGGTTCGGATTCCACGTTAAACTGTAGGTCCTCCATTTCATCTCACAATCACCCTACCATTACACCTTAGCGTAAGTGCGTATAACCCGAACGGGTAGTAAGACACAGTGCTAATAATAATAATAATAATAATATTATCTTCATTGAATCTTACTTCCCGTCTGGGCTAGCCATTTTAGTAGCAATTATTGGGAAGGTAGAATTCGGAGGAAGTATACCTATATTTTAGTGGAGGACGAAGAAGGAAACAGTCTAGGAAAAACCAACCCTAACACCCTGGTTGTAGTTTGAATCTTGACCTCATCACCGAACTTGAATTTAAGACCGCTTTCTTGATTTAATTACTGTAAATTAATTTTATAGTGACAAAATGAATGCGATTAAGTTGCCGCAAAATAGAATCAACGAAATCGGTGAACATTTTGGAAGTTATGCTAGTAGCAGCGCTAGTCGCCTCAATACGATAATGATACTTAAAGCTTAGTCACCAAACAACTGTTGGTATTTAGTAATCATAAGGAAATTTAACGGTATGTAGCCTGACAGTTTTTATTATTTTAACCGACACAATTTTTACTAGATTTCCTATACTCATTATTGTCACTTCAAAAATCAAAAATTAAGCAATAACCTCTAAAAGCATTGCGATCCCACCCGAAACATGCCGCGACCCCAAATTTGGAAACCACATAACACAGTGAAGGCCTACATTAATCTTCCGCTTATTGTGATACCGGCGTAAGAAACACTCATAATCTGATATTTTTGAGAGAATTCTATACGAGCTCCCATGTAGTTTTATTTTGAAATATAATCATCGAAATTTCGATAATTTACTTAAAATTGATACAAATATTATTATAAAAATCAACTTTTAAATTTTCTAATGTTTTCTCAAGTATATTATGTCGTAATAATCTTATTGAACTTTTATTGTGGACATGTGTAGAATCTAAAAGTAAGTCTAATTATTAAAATAATTATGTTAAAGCTTTTAAATATCTATTCTAGTAAATGTATTAATCTTTAATACACTTATAATATATTTACTATTAAAGTACAGGAGTTTAAATGTGAAATTTAAGTACTGTTAAGATATTTTTCAAACATTTTTTGAGTTTTCTTTTATACTACAGCATTTTTTGCTGGTTCAAAAATCCTAGTTTCTCACACCCCACTCTAAAGCTGTTTTAAAATGACCGTAATGCTAGCGAAAATAGAGCTAGTTAAAACCAATTACCTGGACATACACATATACACAGTCCTATTTTTTTACATGGAACTTTATATTACTGGTATACAAGTTTCTAGGGCTATTTTCATGTATTCATACTTCAAATCATGTGCTCTGCAGCTGTCCCAGTTTAAATATATTGTCAATACATATAAAATAACACTAACAATAAGTTTTGAAAAATATTTTAATAGTTTAATAAGGAACATTTAAGGTTATTTATAAAATAAAATTCCATTTTTAGCGAAGGTAGGTTGTACAAACTGTATTAATTTAACGTGAAAGACATAAATGTGTAATATAATATAATATAATATATATGAACAATATTTGATTGATATTTGAAGAGATTGGTAATAATAATTACAATTTATTATACATTATAATAAGGAATATATTGAAATTATAACTAACATCTAAAAAATTCAGTAACTTTTAAAGTTGTGTACATTTGAGTCAAATTGTACTTAAAACTATATTTTTAAGAACAAAGGATGATATGATGATGGATATATTTCGTATTTCTTTATTATGTTTAGAATAAACAAAGCAACCTATAGAATTTGAGAAGATATAAAGAATATATGAAAATTGCATTTCTTTCTTATTTGTAATTCCCTTTTATTTGGTTAATGCTTCAAATGCTGCAACGTAATTTATACGACATGGCTCAATGCTACGACGGCATCATCCTCAGATACGATTACAAGGAGGAAACACACCAAAGGATATCATTATTAAAACACAATGTGTTAGCCATTGTGGTATAACATGCAAAATTTGTGAAAGTTAGCAAATTATGATATAGAGAATTGATAATAATGAAAAAACATATTTACCAGATTTTAAAGCTAAGTAGTTTAGTATTCCATGTTTTTTGATAAAGGAAACTGATATGAGAATTAAAATTAACGTGTATATACAAAGTGAGAGAAGATAATATAATAAGAGGTCAAATATATTATATATATATATATATATATATATATATATAAGTATTCTTAGTATATTTTATTTTATAAAATAACAATAATATTAATAATTTCTTAATGTTACCGTCCAAAATATATTTTTGTATTTTTTTAAAGTTTCATACCACCTCATTCCTATTATAGAAAGTTAGATATCTTATTGTATACCTTCATAAAAGGGTTTGTTTCTTCTAACGGTTTTTGATGTTCTCCCCACGTCTACCTGACTACTCGCGATCAAACTTCTAAACAGCACGGTCGTAACCGTTTCATTCCGGTAATGTTAGCAGGACATTGTCAATATATTATTACACAGTAAATAATGCACCCTAAATTACAGATTTAGACTTTGATAGGAGGTAAGAACGATATTTGGAGTATTTTCAACAAGTGTTATGACCCGCTTCAGTGGCCAAATGGTATACGGTACGGATGGATATGTATTATTATTATTATTATTATTATTAGCACCGCGTCTTACTACCCGTTCGGGTTATACGCACTTACGCTAATGTGTTATGGTAGNATCAGATAAATCTGTGCCGGGACCGAGGATTGAACCCCGGCAGCCAGCACAGAAGTCTGACACCTTACCCCTAGACCGCCAGGTCACCCCATGGGTGTGTAAAATTACTTTAAGGAGGGACAAAAAAATATATATTGGTATATACTTATATTTTATAAAATTTCTTCAAAATTAATTAAAAAAATTATAAACACAAATTATAGTCTGACATGAATAGGTTAAAAATACATTTATAACGTATAACGATCTTAAATGCCTTTGTGATTCAGAAAATGTATGCTATATGTTCGGGTGTGAGATAAGTGAAACTGAAAATGAGCTAACAACATTTTTTTCATCATCTGGTTTAAACTGTGAGGAGGTGATTCTCAAGAAAGAATCACAGATGTTCATCAGTAATTCAGTTCTTAACATTAATTTTCTTAAGTTTAATGGATAGTGACATGGTTTTATAAAAATCCAGTTTGGTTGTGTTTAAAAACGGCTACTTTACAACGCAACACATTTGAATTATTTATCTCACAGGCCGTATTCGAACTCAACGCTGGCCATATTTGGCCCACAGGCCAAAGTTTGATCCCCCCTGGTAAAATGCGTGACTCTCGTGTTAGACTGGCCTCCTGATGACGGGGATATACGGGCTTGAATCACGCTTGGATATACTAAGGGTGTATTTTTCCCAAATTAATCCCCTCTCTCCAACTATGCAAATGCTGGCTGATCACCTCTTAATTGCTTCCTTCCTCATCCCTAACATATTAGAGTAATTATCATACATGCATATAACCTGAACAAGTAGTATGACGCCATGATAAAAAAACAAATGATACGCAACTCCGCATGGACTTTCTCGCTACATTGTTTAAAAATGGATATATTTACTTGAAACTCGTAATAAACGTGAAACAATATAATAAACAATGTCAAACCCAAGAAAAAATTGCGTTGTACTTGGGTTAAACATGTTTTGACTCCCTGACTTAAATTTTGTGATTAACTTTTTAAATAATTAAAGTCCTTATTTGTATATTTGTGCAAAAAAATATCGGTATTGGGTCTACAAGGGTCAATGCTTCGTAATAAAATTATGACTTATGGTTAAAAGTTTTGACATTGTATTAGGCGCTGCACATCTTATGGTTATCGCATTTTTATTAAATGCCTAATTTATAAATTTACACCAATAATAAAGGTAAATATTTACTATGTAATCTAAAATGAAAGAGATCATACCTGTACAAACATTTCCCTTAAGAGGCTAAATAAAAAAATAACATAATAATTTTGAGAGACTTACTTATCTACTTACTCTATGGAATTAGAGAAATGTTGCGTTAAAGTTAATGTAGTATCTCTGTACAACTAAAGATCACAAAATTGTATTAATATATTTGCCAATGTCTCCGAAACTATTGGTTTCATAAAGACATATTTGAAATAAAACATTTTTATCTCTAACAGTACTACACTTTTGCAATGATAATTTATTTAGTATCGTAACTGGTTGAGGAGATAGGGAAATTTCACTTCAGTAAAGTATCCTGAAGGTAATTTACATGGGAAAATTAAAATACCCATTTTGTTTATAATCTTAATCAACTCCCAGATATAAATATTAATCAAAATCGTTTGAGCCGAGTTTGAGGAAATCATATTCTTTCTCTTTCCGCCCTTTATTAAACTACTCTTAATTTTAGGGATAATCAGACAGACACACAGATGGCATTGGAAAAATCACTTTTTAGTGTCAGGGGGTCATGAAACGTCGACATCCATCAATATCTCGGGTAAAATTTTTTTTACGGTTTCATTACTTGACCTTTTGTGTTCGAAATGTATATATATATATATATATATATATATATACACGTTTAGCTTGAAAATGATTAGTTTATAAAAATATGCTTCATATAAAATACCTTTATTATAAATAGACTTACATATTTGCAAAGATAAGTAATTTCATATCTCAAATAGTTTCGGAGATGTGATAGAAAATGTAAATATACGCATCAAACCGGAACTCTTAAAATCTCCTTCCGAAAAAAGGAGAGTAGCCATTTTATTTATAATATTTATCAATGCTTATAAACGAAATTTAGTCAAAAGGGTTAAAGCCGATTTTGAGAAAATAAATGTTTTCTCTTTTTTCCCTTCAGTAAACCACCCTTAATTTTAGGGTTGGATATTCATTTCCAAAAAATCCTTTGGGCAACCCTATGAAAACCCTAGATACCAAGTTTTATCCTGATCGGTAAAATAGTTTAGGCTCTACTCCGAGGTACAGATAGACATACGGATAGATGAACAGACAGATGGAAATTCAAAAATAACTTTTTCGTATTAGGGGGGGGTCATAAAACTTCGAAACTCATCAAAATCTCGGGTTCGATTTTTTAATACGATCACAATACTTTCTCCAAGGGTACGATAGTGAAAGAGTAAAAAGTGTTATGTTATTTAAGTTGCCATTATATGAATTTGTTGTAAGTTGTTTTAAAATCTGTTTCTTACTAACCATCCAGAATATACACATCAAATCATACCTATGACCCAATTCAGTGGCCACATGGTCTAAGGCGTCACTCTCAAAATAGACTATACTGCCTGCGATGGGGAGATCGTGGTGCAATTCCGATCGGGTGAACTGAGTGTGGTTTTTCCTTAACGGTTTCCCACATTACTTCCCCGCAAATGCGGGTATACTTAGTCTTGATTCAACCTTTCTCATCCACGTAATTAGTACATATACATATAGCTCTAATGTGTAGTAAGATGCAGTGCTAACAAGCTTATTGGGTAGGGACAAGTACTGTATAATTTAAAGGAATATTCCCGCTTTGCGTGGAGGGTTGATAGGAAACCACTGAACTATCCATACTCAATACACATAACTGGGATTTAACTTGGTCCTCTCCATCACCAGCAAACAAGACTAGAAAAGCCTGACATTTCGTCCATGTGTCCATTTTAGCTGATCATACGCATTTGGTTAAATTAGGTAAAGTATATAGAGGAGACATATACGAATTTGCGTCGATAGGGAGTGGGGAGCAACTTATTAACAATTATTCAGATAAACCAACCAGGATTTTAACCCAGATATTTTCATAACCACCAGATAAGACTTGATTAGTTTATAGTACACCAGCTCAACTTGGAAAAGTCATTCAGAAAAATTTCGTCGTCATTTTCTGTTAAATGCAGGCATCCATGATAGATCAATAACATACGACGTGTAAAACGATGTGGGTGTATATAAATCTTCATTTTAAATTTAAAGGTCAATTTGAAAGTCTAATAAGGTCAAAATTCATTTTTTAAATGTCATGGATTCAGTGTAGAATTAGTAGCTCTATCCAATCAAACTAGATTCGATACAATGTAGATGTATGGAAAACTTTTAATGAACATCTAAGATGTTAAATTACATGTAAAAGTGTATAGCCAAACAACAAACAAATGTTCGAATTTCTCAAAATATTTTTCAATGTAGAATATAGCTAGTTTAAAAATAAAACTGTTTTATTTAAATGTTCATCAATTTAAGATTCATCCAGCAATTTGAGACGAAAAAACCCTTGTATGAGGCTACTATGATGAAGAATGGTTGCAACAGTAGGTGGCATCACATCCACATGCAAGAGTACACATAATTTGTTTTATTAAATACAAACAGCGGAAAAACCTTCACTTCGACTTACATTTGCAAGTGAGAAGCTCCAGACATGAATCAGGAATTTCGGAAAGCCTTGTCCACACTGGTTTCAAGCGAGGTGATTCCTTCTTCAAAGCCAGAGTATCGATGAGAGATGCAACATCTATACGCTCCTTGTCTACCTGTAGACATATTTTCACCTGGTATTTTGTGCGTTCAGTGTGAAACTCCAATGCATCTTTTGTAGGGGGTAGTAATTCAATGGCCTTCTTCGCCTTATTGAAGAGTAGAAGCCTGCTATGGTCAAAGGTTGGTTCTTCTGGTGCTCCATATAATTGACACGCAATCTTTTCAACTGTCTCAAGGTTTCCGTTCTGCCCAATACAATTTAAAAGACATGGGTATTTATCAAAAGTTTTCCAACAGGTCTTCTTCTCATGACTTTTGGAGACTGATGTATCGCAACTGTGTTAAATCATGAACATTGAGAAGGTTACTCTTCACATGTTGAGTAAGTCTCTGTAAAACTGAATGTAAAGGGTACCATATGCGTGGATTTGCTGTTCCATCTATCATACACATTTCAGATGCCTTTGAACATATAAAATGCAACAGTCAAAACATCAAATCATCCTACAGATAACAATCACTTTTTCTATCCTCTGCCGACAGCTTCACATGCATTAACTTGGTATCAGCCTCTACGTGGTTTCAATTTGGACACGAATATTTTCAAATTTCTTAAGTGTATTCAATTTTCCTTTCCCAAAGAAGGATGATGGGTAGTCACAGCCTGTAAGAACATGATATTCTGCCAACTCTTTGCACAGTACGGAATCAATATGGTTTGCTAGTGCAGTGGTATGTGCATAGCTTATCATCTGAATGTCCAAGGTTCATTGACAAATTGACCTTTAATTGGCTGGAACACTATGCCGAGATGGTACACCAGCCTGGTAAATGTCTCTACTTGTGTGCATACGCGGTCTGGTAGCTCACTGTGTTACACATTTCCCGTTAGCGTAGCTGTATACCGAAGGCACTGATTTTCATGTGTAAAAACAACTGTCTTCTGTTTTATGATAGGTGCATAAATTTAAGTTTCCACTCTTTCATAAAGAGCTTGATAAGTGTAGTTTTGAAATCCGGTGATTGAAAGGCATATCTGAAGTCTTTAGGACGTAACTTATCTTGACCAGTGATGTGAAATGATGCATCATTTATATCTCCTGCTTGTTGCTCAGCACTCTTGAGGCTATTCACATAACTGTCACAGACAAAGTGTATTTAGAATACCTGCTAGTTTCGCAAAATGGTGAGGCAAGTTGGTGGATAATGACTAAATTATAAACATGGCATCATAGAGAACTGTATTAACCACTGTCAGATATGTGTGCGTAATCAATTCTTCCCGGGGCTTGGAGAGTCAGTACTTGGGTGTATTATGCAACTGCTGGCCAAGGACGGAGGAACTGGGGAAATAGGAAAAGAAAACACCTTCTTAAACTCAATATTTCTTGTATAAGTAGGATAAACCAATCTGCCCATCAAGTTTCTTGTTGTCTCAAGCTCAATAAACTTTTCCCCCTTATCTCTGATCTTACTATTGATAGCAGAATTGGCTAATTTGCTTATATTTTCTTTTCAGGGGTCTCTCTCTTTATTTTTTATATTTTAACATCGTCTTACTACCCATTCAGGTTATACGCTTCAGTACTAATTACGCTAATGGGTTAGGAATTGGTAAGGTTGAATTTAGAGGAAGGGAACCAGCATTTGCGTGGAGGTAGAGTGGAAAATAATTTAGGAGAAACCACCCCCAGTTCACCCGACCGAGATTTGAAGCTCAATATCCCCGTCTTCAGCAGTCTAGCTCAACATGAAACCAGTGCATTAGCTAACCACGCCACCGGGGCGCATAAGATCATCAAAGTATTCCTTGATTAACTTGTCTTTCCACTTGTTCCCTAAAACAAAGAGATTTAGTATGTCATATTTTCCTTTGTCTGGCATTTTCCTAACATCAGGCATACAGCAAGGATATGTATCTTCCAGCAGGAATTTAACAAAAAGATTCATAGTTGTATCAATCATCTGATTATTATTTATTTGGAATTGAATATCTAACCTTAAATTAAGGATAGTTTATTGAAGAACAAAATTAGAAAAAAATCAATTTAATCGGAATTTGTTAAAACTATATTGATTAAATTTTATATCTAGACACTGTTTGTTAATATAAACAAGATGACAACCCTCATCTTCTCATGAAAATGAATTTGAGGGTTCCTTACACTGGGGAAATTACAATTTTCATCATTTATTCGAAACTATTTGAGATACGAAATTACTTAACATTGTAACGTCCCAGTACTATTAAAGACTAAACCCTTTTATTTGAAATATATTTTTATCAAACCAATAGTTTTTGAGCTCACTTATAACTCCAATTGAAAGCAATGCTCCTATCGGCTGCTTGGATCTAAGCCCAATTATAATTCTTATGTCCTCAATTATATAATACAACATTTTTCAAGGGATTTTACTGCATAAAGTAGTTTAAATAACCAAAATTTTATAGTTTTTCAATAGCAAAAAAAAAATGAACTTCAATTCGACTTTTAGAATATTTCATTATATTCGATTAGAGTTCGCATCGAATTGAAAAAGTTGACTTCGCACACTCCTACTAGATATATACTTTTATATACAGGTCTTTAAAAATTAATTTGATTCTTATGCTTTTTGATGGACAAATTTACTTCTCTTTTCTCATTTTTTTTGTAACAATATTCCTAGTCCCTAATGTCATAGAGTAACTAAGTAGGAGTGTATATTATTTCATTTATTATCTTTGGTGTAGTCTTTCTACAACACCTCATATGCCTATTATTTCTTTTCACAAATCTTAAAGAGTTTTTAGTAAATATATATTTTAAGATAAAAGATGGAGAAACGTTTGTGTAGTACACTGTACTATCTATTTTTATACATGTCTTACCAACTGTAAAGGGTAGACACATCAAATTACATTAATGGTGTAGAATTGGTTAGGTTGGTAGGGTAGGTAAGGTATTTTTGACACCCCTTTCGAGCTATACGCATATACATTATTTATTCTAGTATGTTAGGGATTAGTTAATCTAAGCTTATAGGAAGTGTAGCAACTTTTGAGTAAAGGGAAAAAGCATTTTTTTTAAACACGCTCAGTACACCCAATAGTGATTTAAACCCTCATATCCCCGTCTTAAGCAAGCCCAGTCTATGGTGAGAGTGACGCCTTAGACTTAGACCATTCGACAACGAAAGCGGGTACTATAGTAATTTTTTTTCAGTTAATGGCTCAGCGGCTGATTGATATTAAGATCAAATTGAGGATTGAAATTTTATATATTTTTTTATATAAATTAATCAACCAACACTATGTGGTTTATGAGGCTACTGTGATTTTCTGCTCGATTGACAATAATTGCTATTGTTTCCAAGCTAGTGTTTATAAACATATAGCCTGTGATTCAATGTGTAGGCAGCGAAATTGTCTGATATTGAATACCAATGGTATTTTTTAAATAATGCGAAGCTTAGTTTTAAAAATAACACAAAATATCTTGCTATCTTGCAAAATACATATTATCTATAAAAAAAAAGTTATAAATTGACTTTAAATCATGTTTAACTTATCGTTGAAAATACTTTTTTTTATATTGAAAAGCAATACAAATTCGTAAATTATTGTAAAAACGTGAGGAATGTATAATCTATTGGTTCCATTAGTAGAATTCAATAGATACTTTATTTTGTATCCTACTTTGTACGTCCAACCTGATGTATGCATTTTTTTTCTAGATCATGGCGGTATATTTTACCGATGACATCGATTGCTTCAACTAGTAGCTTTGTAATTTATACAAGTATTTTTTCAAATTGTGTAAACAAGTCGGGTATAACCATAAATATAATTAATCTTCTATGTGACCTGGCGGTCTAGGGGTAAGGTGTCAGACTTCTATGCTGGCGGCCGGGGTTCGATCCTTGGTCCCGGCAAACATTTATCTGATTACCAAACTCTTCCTTCACCTCTGACAAGACATCTTGTGAATGTGAGGAATGCCAGGCCTCCACCGTGGTTTGGATTCCACGTTAAACTGTAGGTCCTTCATTTAATTTCACGATCACCCTAACATTACACATTAGCGTAAGTGCGTATAACCCGAACGGGTAGTAAGACGCGGTGCTAATAATATTAATAATAATAATTAGTCTTCTACACTAACCACTACTAAGGATATCTTTGTAACAACATATGCAAACAGATACAAAGTGGTGGATGACCGTAAAGTATTGTGGATACACATTTGTTCTTCAAACACTAAGAAACTTTTGCTCGAATAACAGTTTAGTTTTTTTTTTTTTTTTATAAAAGTTATTTAAAGTGCACTTTATGAACCGAATGTTTATATAAACACAATCGAATTTCTATGAACGAGAACGTACTGGCCAACCAATTTTTCCAGGAAAGGTATTTTCAGATACCTTTCATGGTTCTTTTACATACCACAATCGACATAGGGCGACGGCTTTACTTACCCTCTAAAGGAAGTTGTGCTACCTATATTCCGTTCACGATAGCTTTTTACCTGAATGACAGTTCGAAAATCATATGTTTAGCTTTTGGGTTGCCAACACTTGTAAAAGATCACAGTTTTGTTATAAATGTAAAGATCTTTAATTACCTGTTATATATTACATTTAAAATAACATAAGCTTAAGTTTTCTGATACTATTTCATTTTTTTAAATAATTTCTTTTTGTCCAACTCGAAACAATATTTTAAACATAATTAAAAGTACTTATTTTTCGTTTTGGAACGTTACTGATTTTGTGTAATACAGTGCACCCATCAATATATTTTAATACAGGTATCGTATTTAGTTGGAAAAGAGAAAAATGTTGTCATTTTTTTTACATACAATACATGATTTTATGATTATTTTATCGCATTTTGAAATATTTAACCGAATAAAGTATTTTCATCAACTGCGTGTGTACATCATTGTAAAAAACTTGTTTACCGTTATGTTCAATCATATGGTTTCAATTCGTCAGCCGCCATTTTGAGGTTATGTTCGTTAGAAGTTTTTGTGAAAGTGGTGTGAATATTTTTTTAAGGGGAATAAAACTATAAATAAACTTATTGTCCGACCTCAAATAAATATATAAATAATATTGGCCTAAATTACCGTGGTTAACTATCACATTAATATATTACCATCTGTTTTCTTTACAGTCATCCAAAGTTATAGATGTCAGCTGTTGGCGTTGTGCTACATTAGGGATTACTTCTAGTAACAATTCGAGCTGTCATTCAGGTAAACTTAGCTCGTGAATGCCTTAAATTTTTATCGTCCAAGTAAAAATTACTTCTACCACAGTTGGGCTCGAACCCACGATTGGGTCCTGACGCAAGTAATTAACCTTAAGACAACCAAGATCAACAACAGACACGTTGCTCCTAGCTTAAACCTAACAATTGAAAATGATTAAAATTAACTCTCTTTAACTTAACACTAAATAACCTAGCCTAATGAAACGATTAAAACACTTGATCTAGACCAACACACTGGAAGCTCCTTTTAGTAGATAATCAACATTAGTATAATTAATATAGTCTAACATTTTTTACACAACTTAACTTAGCAAAAGTTAAAATCTAGTCCATCCTATTTAAATAAAGTAAAACACTTAAGCTAGTCCAACACACCTGACATCAACTTCTGTCAAATATATTTCAATTCACATGAATCCACTGGTGACCCAAGGTCAACATAATTGATACAGCTGTTTATGTTCGCGTTCTACATCCCTCAATGTCACTCAAAGAAGAGTACCTAAACGTAGAACAGGGATTACGTAAAACTTTATTACAAAACACGTAAAGCTAGTTTATTACAAGGGGTCGTATAAAATAGTGTAGTGTTGTTTGAAATTAAGATAGCGTTGCAGATACGAGGGCATCTCGTATAGTAATAAAACAGAACAATAATAAAATCTATAGCTTTTTTTTATCAAATAAATCATAAGTTCCCTCATGAAAGTCAATGGGACATACATTCATATATTATATTTTAATACAAAGAGAAAGTCTCACAATACAATTGTGTAAATTATAATCTAGGGGACCTTATTAGTATGCTGACATTATTACACTGCAAGATTTATTTTCTACTGATAAATCGCGTGTTATGAGTTTAAGTTCATAAATAATGAATTGTGTAGACATTTACACTTAATTTTACAAACGACCAGAGAAAAAAAAACAACGTTATAACTTTTAAATATTTACAATATAATATTGTTTATATTCTAATATAAGTGATAATTTAATCTCTGATATGTGATCTCCTAGATTTGTGCGGTTCACATAAACATTTATCCTTCCAGTTATATCTAAATCATAGTCTTCTAAATTAATCTAAATGAACTATTGGGGCGAAGATATAATAAAAGACCCAAAGATAAAATTATGAAAATAACAAACATTTTGTAGTTCAGCCCAAGAGTGAATTTTTAAATTATTATTATTACTATTACTATTATTATTATTATTATTATTAGCACCGCGTCTTACTACCCGTTCGGGTTATACGCACTTACGCTAATGTGTAATGGTAAGGTGATTGTGAGATGAAATGGAGGACCTACAGTTTAACGTTGAATCCGAACCACGGTGGAGGCCTGGCATTCCCCACATTCACAAGATGTCTTGTCAGAGGTGAAGGAAGGGTTTGGTAATCAGATAAATCTTTGCCGGGACCGAGGATCGAACCCCGGCCACCAGCATAGAAGTCTGACACCTTACCCCTAGACCACCAGGTCACCGGCTGCGCTTATAAATCTTACATTAGTATGTGGCTGTTAACTTATAATTAGTTGTCATGAGGGTTTGGTATGTTTCTAAAAAACTAATAGATAACATATTGAAACATAATATTTCCACACGAATTCAGAATATAGACCAAGGACGTGTTGGATGGGAATCAATGACAAGACTAAATTATTTGAACTCAACCATTGGCTACATCAGTTAGCACATAGCCTCTATGATGTTCCAACGAATCCACTAAATGCCTCAATATTGCGCGGGAAGAATCAAGGAGGCTCCTGTAAATTCTAGAACGTTCCCTGAACTTCCGAGCAAGTTGTTAGAAGAAGGGTAGATTATTGAGTTCAACAGGTCGTTACGTCACATTGACATTATCTTCGCAGTAAGACAGGCATTGTAGGTCGTAAACAATGCAACATAACGTCTGAACAATTTAAATTATTTGGAAACAAGTTTTTTTCTTGAAGTTTCTCTGCACAAACAAATCATAGTTTATTTTACTTGTGTCAGAGAAATGTGACTTGTATAAGTAAGGACAAAAGCTTGTATTCATATTTCCTAAAAGTAATAATTTCAATATCCTTGCTATAGTTTTGACCAATAGTCAGAATACTTACAGATTATAAGCAATGAACAATATGGGTTCGAATATAAAATATACATGTATAATCACGAGATTTAAGAATATTGGATTTAAATTTAACAAAAAATATAGCATATATAAAGTCGAATAAACATTATGAAAATGTTAAACAGTTATTAACTTTTATAAAATAGTGACATATTTAAATAAATTATAATAAACAAGAAAACATGTTTATAAATAATATATTACTATTAATGTTAAAAGCTTAGTGAAACAAAATGTGATGATTGGCAATACAGAATTAAAATACAGCCAACCTTAAATAGGAAGTAATCTAATTAATAAATAAAGTTGATTTTATAGAATGAGAAGCTATTGTGTTAACATCGTAGGGAAAGTTGACTGTATGATCAAAGAGAATCCCTAGATCACCAAAATAAAGGGCGCGTTCAATAATTTCAATGTCTAATTTATAGCTGAAGGAAACTGGGATGGTTTAACTAGTCAAAGATATCTATTTGGTTTTATATAGCCTACATAGAGCAATAAAATAGTCAATCAATATATGATTTTGGTCTTGTATACAATCATTTAGTGAAACGATATTTTGAATTTTTGAGATCATTGTCAAGAAGCAAATATTTACAAGAGATTTTATATATATATATATGTAATCAGTAAACTCATTGAAAATAAGTTGGCCTAAGATTGAAGCATTCAGCTAGCAGGGTTCTAAGAAAGAGTTGAAGCTTCTAGTAAATATTTTTACTAGAACGGTCTCTATTTTCAAAGTATCTGGTAATCTAGTTTATATTAAAGATAGAAATTCCAAAATTGCTAAATTTTCGTAGAGTAATTCTCTGTTGACATAAATAAAAAGCTACGCTTTGATCAAAATAAATCGAATACATTTAACTTGATTGAGAGAATTATTCAGGAACTATTGAGGATTAGATAAAGTATAGTTATTGATTGCAAAGCTGTATTGCTTTTAAGATATTGATTTTAGTTAGTGAAAAGTATGCTTATGTATTATTTACTATATAGAAGACTTTAGAGGAAGTATTTAGTAGAAAGGTAGACCTATATTTTTTTAAATTGAAATCTGCTCAGTTTGTGTAATTGGTACGGCAATTGCAGTCACTGGGAAGAGTTTCACTAAACACTCGAGATCCAACATATATGTTGGCAAGGTACTAAGAATATGGTTAAAACCATTAATAATAGAGGTGGATACACATTAGTTGTGTACCAAGACAACGTATACTACGTACACTACACATTAGTTTTGTACTAAGACAACGTATACTACGTACACTACACATTAGTTTTGTATTAAGACAACGTTTGATTATTATAATAATAAATAGCTGTTTTAAGTTCTAACTTAAATAAATATTTTCCGAATATTTTCATAAATGAAATATCAAAATATCATAGTACTTTTTAAATTATAAAATAATAAGATATACGTATATAGAGCTTTATATCTATAGTAGCTACTTTGGATATCAATATGATATTTGACTAGCACATCTAGAGTTTATGACGTACTAGTCGAGATTTTCGTATTCATTTTCTCTTACGACTCATTTTCTATTGGCCATAGGAGCCATTAAAATTGCACTTAAGTGGTCAAGCCCAGGTGTTTCATGAGCTTCTGAGAGCCAATCAGCTATCGGTAAAATTAACACATGTTCTATAAGACTTGTACAGAAACAGCTTTTGCTTTATATACATAATGCTGAACAAACCGTAATATTCTTCTTCTTATTATTATTATTATTAGCACCGCGTCTTACTACCCGTTCGGGTTATACGCTCTTACGCTAATGTGTAATGGTAGGGTGATTGTGAGATGAAATGGAGGACCTACAGTTTAACGTGGAATCCGAACCACGGTGGAGGCCTGGCGTTCCTCACATTCACAAGATGTCTTGTCAGAGGTGAAGGAAGGGTTTGGTAATCAGATCAATCTTTGCCGGGACCGAGGATTGAACCCCGGCCACCAGCATAGAAGTCTGACACCTTACCCTAGACCGCCAGGTCACCCATAATATTCTTGCGACTAGCATCTAAATGCGATATCAGACTATTATCTGAGTTTAGTTTGCAACTTTACAGATGTCATATAGCACTCACAATAAGTAAGATTGCTCCTAAAAATGTATATAATAATACATGCTTCTCATTTAACATGAAATTTTAAATTAACTTGATTGAGCCTAATTTGAACATGAAGAATAGAGAGCTCGAATTGCCCCTTAAGGTAAGGTAAGGTTTAATTTGAAGAGGTGTACACGCATTTGCGTCGAGGGAGAGAATAAAATCTTTTGATAAAGATATTAGTACACCTGACCGTAATTAAAACTCCAATTTCCACATAAACGTTATTATATTTTATAGCGATAATAAAGCCTTAGGCAGAAAACTATTAAATATACAGAAATATATACTTCTATTTTCTCACATATGCTGCCTGTCAAACACGTCAGATGTAAATGCGAGTTTTTATCATTTCATGCACGTTTCAACCAAATTTTGGGTTTGAGTATTTGACTTCATCGTATGTTGACATATTCTGAATATTGGCAAATCCTTAAATGAATCGTGTCTGGGTTTGTTTTCTGAAGATGCGTCAAACATTCGATAAGTTTAAAACTTCATCTCATGGTGACCTGAATTGGCTCTATTTTTTCGTGAATTCTGCTCACTCCCTGTAGATTAGTTTAAATGCAAGATTAAATGTGCATAGGGCTACAGGAAATCATACTTCTTATCGTTGACTTCGTTTTCTTTCTACTGGGTGGATAACTATCGTAAAATCTTCTTTTTTTTCAGAGTATTCCAATGTCTAAAGAGATTCCTTGGCAATTAATTTATTGTGAAGGTAAATACGAAGAATATGGATCCAATGCATATTCCTAAAGTTTACTGTAACTTGCTTTCTATAACATTAAATATAGCCTTAATAAGTATGTAATACAACTGCTTTCTGAACTTTATTCCATCTTTCTATTTTTTTCATTTCTCTTCTCCGCCTCATTCATTAAATTAAGTTATCATATCTTAGTTTTCCTTATTGATAAATTAATAGATATCATATATTTATCCATCCATTTGTCGTAGTTTTTTCCCTATCTTTGTTTTTCTCAGATGTAGTAGACGTTTTTAGAAGATCATCACATTATATACACTCGTTTTACAATTTTAAATTTAGTTTTGGTCAAATAAAGACATAAAACACACATTTTAGGTCATGTCTATGAAAATATATGATTGATTATTATATAGCATATTAATTTTATTTGCTAACTTATATTATAATCACTTTATTGGAATTGCGTTGTGTTTTAACCATATATTGTGTGGTTTGTTTCATGAAGTCCAGAGTATTATAATGGCGAGCATCGAAACTAGTTCACACTAATGGGCAACTTAGCTTATATTACAAGGAACATGAGATTCTCTTCAGAGAAGTATTATACTTCTTTTATATTTTCAATCAAAAACTTTATCAAACTTTATCTCTAACGTCTATCCAAACATCATCAAATTTGATAAAATCTATTAATTTGTAAACTATATGTCTTAAAATTAATATTTTGACTATAACATCTAACTTTTTATAAAATTCAATTCAATTTAAAATTGTAATTATAGCTTTAGCAATTCTAACGTGTCAAATGTCTTAATTATAGGTACACACCTATTCGCACCGTTACCTTATGTGGTAGGTAAGAAACTGTTTGTATAGATATAAAATCAGCAACTCCATGCTTAATCTATTCTAATCAACCTTCTCAACAATTACTTCTTTTTGCATACTCCTTCGTTTCAACAACGTACATACACCGATAAATGCATGCTCTTTTATTCTTAAAACGCTTAGTATTTATCTGTTTCACATATTCGTTTATCAGCTATAACCACGTTTTGCATGACCTACCACTTCCTTTTGATTCACAAATTCTACCTTCATATATTTAAATCGTAATTTGATCAAAGTTAATCCTTTCAACATGCTCAACGCTACGTAGCCCATTTACAATGACCAATAGGATTCCCTCTCAAACCACACTCATTCAGCACCCATTCAGTATTGACTCTGTCCAAACGGGTTTTCCAGATACATTTATTAGATATCTCATTCCAACCACATTAACCTCGCTCTTGTGTTTCCCCGGACAAATCAACTCTTCACATACACAAAACAATGTTGGCATTAACACAATTTTGTATACTTTCATCTTTACATGGTTAGATATTATTTCATTATTTGCGATAGTCCACATACATTTAGCTATTCTCCGAGATGCATTCACGCGTTGGTTTGATTTCACCATCTATTCTTCCATTTTTACAGAGCATTCTGCACATATACGTAAAATAATTCACTTGTTCTAACAGTTTTCCATTTATACTAAGCTGAAAATCATTTCCCAATCAGTCCTGATAAAAACTATTACCTTAGTTTTGGAAACATATATACGAGAATCCATCCTGCTTTTCACAACATTCAAATGATTTAATGGATTATGGAAGTCACTTTCGGTCTCAGCTTTTAATAAGGCATCTGTATGTAACAGCACTACCAGATTAATATGGTCCATTTGTACACCAAACGCCTCATCACAATCTAGTTTTGGATACATTTATAAGAAAACCCATTCTGCCTGTCATCACATTAAACAATTTAATCTATTCGCCAAGTCACGTTCAGTCTCCGCTATTAATAAGGCATCCTCTGCATATAACAGCACTCTCAGATTCACATTGTCCATTTGTACACCAAACGCGTCATCAGAGCATCCCTAATACTTTTATCAATTAATACATAAAACGACCATGAAGACATAACACAACCTTGGCAAGACTCAGTTTATTGTCAAACCATTTTCTCAAAGCTCCATCCACCCTAACGAACGCTCTACATCTATCATAGACTGCCATAATTACTTTAATTAACCATTCATATACTCCATAATATCTAAGCACATTCCAAAGCAGACCATACGCTTTCTTCATATCAACAAATGCACAATAAACGTTCATCTTTACTGCCATACATTTCTCAATCCCCTGGTACAATTCAAATATCGGATCCGTTCAACCTCTATCTGGCGTGGAACCACATTGAATCCAGAAAATATTGTCAGCAGTTTTATTCACGTACCTTCTCAATAAGAACTCTCTCAAAATATTTACCTGGAATACTCAACAAACTTACTGCAATATAATTCTTACACTCTCTCATATTGCCATTGCCTTTGTACAAAGGAACAATAAATGACAGCATTCTTCCTGTCATTAGGAACATTCGAAATTTCGGTAAACACATTGAAAAATTCACACAATCTGTAAAATAGTGCCATGCATCCACCCGTAAGCATTTCACTTGTGATCCAATTTACGCCCACAGACTTGCCATTCTTTATCAATTGCATAAATTTTGCCTTTTACCACGCCAGTTTCTTTAATTATCTCCCTCATCATAACATTTTCACTATCTAAAAGTTTTCACCATACAATAATTGATCAAAGGTACTCCCTCCATCACTCTCTTTTATTATTTTCATCCCAGATCATCTCAACATGTTCGTTATGAATTTCATATTTCCTTGCTCTACTTTTTTTTCTTTTTATCTACGTCCAGAAAAGCTTATTTCCTTAAAATTAGATCTGCGTTCTTTCTTCTTATCATTTGCTCTTTACTAGCCTTTACTACCTACTTTGTATTAATATGTTTCTTCTTGTATACGTCCCACAACCTTCTACGTTATGTTTCACTATTCACAGCAATAATTCATTTGTATGCTTCTGTCATTTCTCCTGTAGCGTATTTCACCAGTTCATTCCTTTATGCCGCTCTTTTAAGTTTCCCACCACCACATCTTTTTCACACTCAAATACAGCCTCTTTTCTTCCTTTCCATGAACTTTATATATCATTAGCATTTATTTCGAAATTCCATTCATGCCTATGAACATTAATTTATCGCCCAACAATCTTTCATACTGCGCTCTCTCACTTTTATCCTGCAATTTTTACACGTTCACTTTCTTAACAATATTGCGCTTCTTCCTAATCAAAACATCATCCCCTTTCCACTTGGTTTCACAAAAAAAATACAGAATATTAATATTTCTTTCAATCATTTCCTCAAACAGTTTATTCTCTTTACAACACTTTTTCACATTCCATGTTCCAATAGTCAATATTCTCACCACCAGCTTGTCAACAGATGGGCCATTTAGTTTTATCCTCAGCTGCCCAGTATAGCGTTGCTCATCTGAGGCTAACATTGTAAATTTTATTTTAGTAATCAATTTAGAGTAGACCAGACTACTATTCTAGTTCGTACCCAAACCCATGGCACTATTCGCTGCTGACGGTAAGGATGCTGTACAGATCATCGTTGGCCCATTTTAGCCTGTATTCCACGAATACAACCGTTACTCAATTTTACCCTGAGCACGCTTGCACTATTCTTACAAACCAGTATTCTGACTGTAGAGACTATCTTTCCGGCCACTATACCGTTGTCCGTGTCATTACATCTTATAGGTAAGGCGGTGCACCAACACACGATCTCAATTTTATATATATATATAGTTCTCGACCATTTTATTGAATTGTAATATCTTTAATATTTTTATCAAGTTCCTTATTAAAATGTCCACAATGTGTTTCAAATATAATACATTCCCTTTAGATTTTAGAAAAACCTGTTAAAGTTGCTCTTGAATTATAGCCTTTAATCCAATTTTATCACTGCTGAGCAGATCCAACCTTATGGTTGACTTGTTTAGCAGAATCCTTGGAAGCATCAAACTGTTTTAAAATCCTACTGGACAGTTTCCTTTTCTGCATTCATCATTATAGTTAACTGAGGAGCAATGGACCTCTCCATCTTAAATACTAAATACCTTCTTATTTATGTGTGCAGTGTTGCCATTTCCTGTACACATAATGTTTTGTGAGCTACCGAGTGGTGTGTTAACACTTACTTTGGTACTTCTATGATATTCCTTTCAACAAATGATTTACTGAATTTATTGTATGGCTTGGAGCCATGGTTGGACCGTCCCGTATTAGCTGTTTGGTCTCTGATGACAGTTGCACAATTTATTTTCATCCTAAAGCAAGTTTTGGTTCTGCATTCCACGTTAAATTAGTACAATACACTTTGCTCAAAATTTGTATCCTCGTTTATGTCAGACATACCATAGATAATTTCCGAAAGGTGATGTGGAGGTTTCTCATGTCTAAGATCCTCCCATTTTCTGAATTTTGGGATCAATTTGTTCTATATATCTCTGAGAGCCCAATTTTCATAATCCAAATATTAGGGATTAAGAGAATCGAGTTTCCTGCAAAGTCCTCTGTGATAATATGAAATAAAATACTTCACATCTTCCTAGGATCGGCAAACGACCCAAATACACTAATCAAGGCAAATATAAGCCTGAGAGGTTATATTAACTAAAACAGCTTTTTTAGTTCAATGTATACTCCCACATTTTCATTTTTAAGATTAATTTTAATTGGAGTATTCATTGATTTGTTTTAATGCATATTTATGTAAATGTGGGCTTAAATTTAATAAACATGTTGAACGTTACCTGTGTGGTTTTTATTTGTCATAGAAACAATTTTATTTATTTATTATATGAATAAGGGTGATCTGGCGGTCTAGGGGTAAGGTGTCAGACTTCTATGCTGGCGGCCGGGGTTCAATCCTCGGTCCCGGCACAGATTTAT
>CABEEJ010006176.1:17086-42401 GCA_901482245.1 Timema douglasi | reverse complement strand
TCTACTGTTCACAGAACTACTAGTATGACTGTAGTAACGATAATAACATGGAGCGAGGTCTACTGTTCACAGAACTACTAGTAAGATTGTAGTAACGATATAACATGGAGGGAGCGAGGTCTACTGTTCTCAGAACTACTAGTAAGACTGTAGTAACGATAATAACATGGAGGGAGGGAGGTCTACTTTTTACATAACTACTAGTAGAACTGTAGTAACGATAATAGCAAAATAAATACAAAATTACATAATTACAAAATAAATAGTTTCTGAGCTACTTTAAGTCAATATTTATATTTTTCATTCAGATCTTTGAAAATTAAATTGATTTTTATGCTCTTAGGTGGGCAGAGATTGTCCTCGTTTCTCGACGTTTTTGTAACAGTATATATTATTTCAGCAACGCTCTTTGAATGATTGTTTCTGCAACCGTGTATATTATTATTTTGTTTCACAATTTTTACGAGGTTTTTTAGTAAATATCTCTATATATTTTTTAGATTAAAGATATAGGAAGTCTGTGCGTTGTACCGTAGTGGAAAATGACGACTCACGTAGGCTGGTAAGTGGTGAGGCAGAACAATGACTTCACTAGGAGTGCAGCACAAATCAGAACTTTTAGACAAGAGGCCGCACACATCCTAAGCTTGAGGCAACACTTTTTCAACGATAAGTTAGTTTGGCAAGAACAAAATAAATTCCATTGTAAGCTACCAGTAGCTCGCGTTGGGTTAACCTTACCCTAAGTCATTTTACTGGAAAAATGAGGTGAGCCATTTTATTTGTAATATTTTTAAGAGTACTTAGATAAACAAAAAATGTACTCAAAGTCGTTAGAGCCAATTTTGAGAGTTTTTTTCCCCTCTTCCCCCTCCCTCCCTAAGTAAATTATCCACTACAAGGCAAATCATATGAGAACGACCTATTCAAGGTTGTCTACATCACGACACAACAGGCTCACAGTTCCCAACGTATTACTAACCTTTCAGGTTATACACTTATCTACTAGCTACGCTAATGATTTTAGGATTAAGGAAGGTTATATTTAAGGGAGATTTACCCGTATTTGTATGGAGAAAGATTGGAAAACCGTTTAGGATAAACCACCCTCAGTACAGCTGACTGAGATTCGAACCTCAATCTCCCCGTCCTCGCCAGTCTAGTCTAATGCGAGAGTAGCGTGTTAGAGCATTGATCTCGCGGCCATTGAAGCGGGATTATCTACATCTTTCTTTTTTTACTCTTTGTATACCCCTCGGGCTATCCACGAAGAATTTACTGCAAGTCATGTAATGTGTACTTACATTGAATCATTAGTTTTTTTTTGTTTGGTGTGAAAGCTAAGATTTATTCAGATTGACCTTTTTTTTCCACGTTGTTGCCTCTTTTGTTTTTATTAACGCAAATAGTCGGTGACCTGGCGGTCTAGGGGTAAGGTGTCAGACTTCTATGCTGGCGGCCGGGGTTCAATGCTCGGTCCCGGCACAGATTTATCTGATTACCAAACCCTTCCTTCACCTCTGACAAGACATCTTGTGAATGTGGGGAATGCCAGGCCTCCACCGTGGTTCGGATTCCATGTTAAACTGTAGGTCCTTCATTTCATCTCACAATCACCTTACCATTACACATTAGCGTAAGTGCGTATAACCCTAACGGGTAGTAAGAGCGGTGCTAATAATAATAATAATAATAATAATAATAATAATATTAACGCAAATAACACATGGATATTTTTTTTCATGGAAACTCTTTAGTACTACCTTGAATTGTAAATGGAGTAAGTATTCCCCTGAAAAATAATATTCTATATATTAAAAACAACAACTCCTGCAGCCTTCCGAATTAGTCAAGCACGCTAACACACACAAAAAAAATTTGCCGGTAAAACTTGAACGATCATTCTGATGACAATATTTCTTTTTTTCAATATCTACGTCTCGTCATCGGCCATTTAAATGGGCGTGTGGAAATAAATAATTAGTGGGACAGACAGCGCAAGGGAAGAATTATAAATATTATTTATAATTGTTAGTTTAATATTTCAAGGACACGTTTGTTACAGGTTCTATACATTTCACCTACAGTCTAAATTGATTTATAAAAATAACCTTTTGGAGCATCTAAAAACACATTTTTAGTTTGGTTGTTTAGTTTGTTTTTAGTAACACGTCTCACTACTCCCTCGGGTTGTACACATATGTATTAATTAGAGGAATTGTACCCGCATTCACGTGGAGGAAGAGTGAAGGCTTGTATGCAAACGTTCTAATATAGAGACTTACACTTTTAATAGAGTGGTGCATTGAAGTGTGCATATCTGTATGCTTGACTTGATTATTTCATTGAACTAATGGAGTCAAGATCATTTCAATTCAAGTGTATGTGGCCAATCGTATCGCACAAATCCAAGACTGGCCACCTCCTCACACTCGGGTGCATATCGCTTCTCGCCACAACCCTGCGGACTGTGCCTCTCGAGGTTTATCCCCTACTGATCTCAACGATCCGCCGTGGATCTCTATTCCACCTGAACAGTAGCCTCTTTCTCGTTTCACTCCTGTGTCCGAAGCGGTATTGTCCGACGTCAAACCCTCACCACTAAATGTTCTCATTGTTAATCCTTCTACCGATTCTATTCAAAAATTACTGCTCAAATAATCGTCGTGGACACAATTCGTCAACACAATGGTTTTTGTACTTCGCTTCCTTAAACACTGTAGACCAAAAGATCGCCAAACAGGACCCCTCAGCCCTCAATAGCTCACTGAAGCCATTCAACGCATCTGTCGAGTTATCCAAGCTGAAACCTTCACCGCTGACATAGAACTCACCAAGGCTAAGAAACCATGCAGCGCCAAACTTCAACGCTTATCCCCGTTCCTGGACAGCCAAGGAATATTAAGAGTAGGCGGACGAATCAGTCGCTCAAATATGGCTAACGAAGTTAAACACCATATCGTGTTACCAAAATAACATCATATTGTCAACCAGATCATTGATCAACATCATCTCAAGTATCTCCATGCTGGACCTCAACTGCTGCCGTTTATTTTGTCCCAACAATTCTGGATTCTCTCTGTTCGCAGCACAATTAGGCTTCGAATTTTCAAACGTATCCGTTGCTTTTGCCACAAACCAAAGCTCATAATGCAAATGATGGGTGATCTACCTGAACTTTGAGTGACTCCCTCACGTCTATTTCACAAATCTGGAATGGATTATGGAGGTCCATTCTCAGTGAAGTTACACACTCTCAGACGCCTCCAGCCTATTAAAGTCTATCTCTGCTTGCTTGTCTGCTTCTCAACTAAAGCAGTTCAACTTTAAATCATCACATACCTTACCACGGATGCATTCATCGCTGCCCTCACCCACTTTGTCTCAAGAAGAGGGTTTTGTTCAGATCTATATTCGGATTGTAGGAGAAACTTCATAGGTGTCTCTTACCTGTTGAAGAAAATCATTAACGATTATCTAGCTCAAGACCGCACTCAACAACAACTTCAACAGTTTGCATCACAACATTCCATCAAGCGTCACTTCCAGCCTCCAGCCGCACCACATCAGGGAGGACTTTGGATATCTGCAATCAAAAGTGCAAAATACCACTTCTCGAGAGTAATTGGAGATCAGATATTGACCTTAGATGAGTTCATAACGTTGACGACTAAAGTGGAAGCTATGTTGAACTCTTAGGCCACTAGTCTCTATCCACTGACTCATGTGCACTAAATGCTCTAATTCCGGGACACTTCTTGATCGGCTCTCCTCTCGTTGCCGTACCTGAAACCGATGTGTCTGACATACCGTGCAACCGATTGAAAAGATGGAATTTAGTGTCAAATCACTCTCTCAACACTTCTGGAAAAGGTGGCATAAGGAGTATTTACACAACCTTCAGCAATGATCAAATTGGACAACACAGAAAGCTAATCTACGAACAGATCTGGTCCTAATTCATGAACCCAACACACCACCTCTGTCTCGGCGTCTTGGACGCGGCACTTTGACCTCGCCTGGAAAAGATGGCATTGTACGAGTTGTACATCTGCACACCCAAAAAAGGGAAAACTTTCAAGGCCTGTCGTCAAAGTGTTTCCTCTCCCACTCAACTAGGGTTGAATATTGATATTATCTTGTTCTTTTTAAGTTATTTCTTTATTTTTGCCCTTTTTTGTCTCTTTGATTGGTTTATCTTGTATTTTTTTTGTTTCTTTCGTGATTGTTGTTGTATCTTCTGTTCTACTCATCCATTGAACTAGTAGTTCAAGGGGTGGTGGTATGTTTAGTATGAATATATCTACTGAGCCAGCTGTGCTATATTCTTTGTGTAATTAATTATATTCTTTAGCACTAGGTGTCAGAGCCGCGTTTACCCTTCTCCCCTAAAGGGTCTAGGCTCGCTAATCCCGCGCTTTTTCTTAGTATAACGGGAAAAACTGTAATCAAGCGTATTTTATCTCTCGCGACACACAGCCATGAAACTCTCTCGTGTGAAATATTAATAACTGCTCAATAATCAAGCTTGGAGCGCCCCAGCTATCAACTCATCGCTCCAAGTATTCTCAGTCACCATTCGCGAAGGTAGGCTCATAATTAATTAATTGTTTTTCTCTATGCTTGATAACTTAACGAACATGTACAAAATCTCGCCTGTTAACACCGTACAGAGATATATGTCTAGATCCCCTTTTAAGTGATATGATTGCTCTACTTGAAGTCCTAAAGTTTTAGATATACAATTCTAATCAAAAGTTAAGTTCTGATCGACGAATAAAAAATCCTAGAATTTAGACTTATAATACGAGTCTTAAAATAATTAGAAATTTCTGAATTAGTGGGTTATTTGTTTATTAGGTCAATGATAATTAACAGCTTGATAAAACGAAAGGGATTGGTAAACTAACCTAATTTAGAGGGATTGCACCTGCATTCTCATAAATAAAGAAGGCGAAAACAATTTATTCTGTATTATTATTATTATTATTATTATTTAGCACCGCGTCTTACTACCCGTTCGGGTTATATGCTTTAAGTACTAATTACGCTAATGGGTTAGGAGTTAGGAAGGTTGAAGTAGAGAAAGTGAGCCCGCATTTGTATGGAGAAAGAGTGGAAAACCATTTAGGAAAAACCACTCCCAGTTCGCCCGACCGAGATTCGAACCTCGATCTCCCCGTCCTCAGCAGTCGAGCTCAACATGACTAGCACGTTAGCCAACTACGCCACCGAGGCGGGTAATTTATTCTGTAGAATGTATTAAATTATTCTTCCACTAGCCAAATAATAAATAAATTAATACTAATAAAAAAGCTCTTCAAAATTATATTCATAGCTATGGCTATAATTAGTTTGTTGAATTAATCCTGTATAAAAATTAAAATAAATTCCTTGTTCGAATGGAATACCCAATATACCGATAAAAGAAGTTTAATCCTGCACACACCTATTTACTCAAGCCGCTTATTCTAATTTAAATGCTAGTTAAATACATACCAAAAATTAGCTATATCTCATTATTTACAATTTTGACCACTACCAAATAATGTGAACCCATTTAGTATTAAAATGGTGGTGACCTGGTGGTCTAGGGGTAAGGTGTCGGACTTCTGTGCTGGGGTCCGGGGTTCAATCCTCGGTCCCAGCACAGATTTATCTTATTACCAAACCCTTCCTTCACCTCTGACAAGACATCTTGTGAATGTGAGGAATGCCAGGCCTCCACCGTGGTTCGGATTCCACGTAAAACTGTAGGTCCTCCATTTCATCTCACAATCACCCTACCATTACACATTAGCGTAAGTGCGTATAACCCGAACGGGTAGTAAGACGCGTTGCTAATAATAACAATAATAATATTAAAATGCACCAAATACATAAGTAAACCGTTACATTGCAAAGAGAACTCATTATCATCCTGGTCATGATAAGAGATCAATAATTACATGAAGCAGAGTATACGAGTATTATATCGACGTGTGAGATAGTAAGCTGCATGTGTACCTTGTGCACGCGACCATAATAAACAAGATATTAATTTCATTATAATTTGTATAAATGAAACCCAAAAACCTTCAAAGCGCTCAGTGAGGTGTCATACGTATAAGCGATCAAGTCACTCTTTGATGATTCGACTTGAAAAATATATGAACTGGATTATCTCGAATAGTTTAGTATGTCAGTCAACAACAACCTAGGTATTCATGTGTCTATAATATAATTAATAAAAACCTAGAATATTAGTTCTTGTAGCTTCATTAAAAAAAATACATAGTCTAATTGCAAGATATTTTTGTCAACGTGTTGACAGTAATTGATCACGATGTACTTCACCTTTATCAATATTTTGATGTACAATGTAGTCGCAAGAAAATTTTAAAAGCATTCACAAACTTGGCTGCAACACTAATAAAAAATATTCACAATGAAAGTAGACTATGGAATTAAGTTTATTAAAATAATTAATATAAATAATCTACTATTTAAAATTTAATATAATATTTCATAAGAAGTCTTGAAATTATGAAACCAAATTTAACAGGCTATGGTCTGCAATGCATTTAGAATTAAATTCATTTGTCCACCATTACTTAGTTGTTTCTTGGTAACACATTCATATATACAATATATACTGGTAAAATTTAGTAGGGGTGTCCGAAGTCCACTTTTTCAATTTGAAGCAAGCTCGAATCGAATATATAAAATATTCTCAAAGCCGAATCGAAGTTCGAATATATTTTTGTTAGTGTTTTTACACTAGAAAAATATATTATGTTGTTATTTGTTTATCTTTATGTAATTAAATTACTTAAAAAATGTTTTATTATACGTATTGTTACTAATATTTCATTTTAATCTAATAGATCAAGTTATATTACAACTTACAATTAAATTACTTAGGAGTTTTTTCCAAATAAATATTGTTTTATATAATATATAAATGGCTTTAATTGACCATAGACCGAGTATTTTAACTGTCGATATTTTATTGACAAAGCTTCGAAGCCAGAATTTTTTTTCCGAAGCGAAGTCGAAGCTGAAATTTGTTTTAAAATTTCGAAGACGAGTTGAAGCTTCGTATACCCTAAAATGTAGATAGATATGAATACAAATCGTACGGACAAAAAAAAAAAAAAAAAAAAGGGAANAAAAAAAAAAAAAAAAAAAAAAAAAAAAGGGAATTTTTTCATTTAATAATTTTCAGTTTGTTGTTCATATATCTTTTAATTAGCTTATTTAGGAATCAAATACAAATAAATTCTTAAGAGGTAGGCGTTGAATGACTCCCCATAATTGGTATATTTATGATGCTGTGAAATCAAGAATCACTTGAATTATGCCTTCACAAAGAATGGAATGAATGTCCCAGGTTCCGGATCCTCAAACTGGAAAATAATATTCACAAATTAAAAAAAAAACATAGTAGGATTTATTTCAAAATAACTATTGTCTAGAAGCATCTTACTATATTATATATAAATATATATTTTATGTATACATAAATATATTTATATGCGTGTATATATATATATAAATAAATATATTTATATGTATGTATAAAAATATATATATATTAATATGTAAATACTAAATATACATATTTATATATACAGGTTTTTCGGAAACTCAACGTCCAAACTGCACATATAGCTTGTTTGAACCAAAAGTAAAACAACATCCCTACACACGTATATCCGGAAAACTATCCTGGTCCTAATACCATTAAATTGTATTCAGAGTTTCAGCACGTACAGCGCCGGGAGAGCAAAGCTGTTCGAGCATGTGTGTACAACAAGTTGCATAGTTGTACATGTAATAATGGCAAGCATGTTCTGTGATGTGGGACTGTTAATGATGACCCTCAGAACGTATTCGCATTTCTAGATGGACTGGTGTGTTTTGTTTACTATTAATAACTGTGGTGTTCTGCTGCAGTGCCCCAAAATGTCGAGGTGTGTAGTGCCGCACGCCTAATTCCTATGCAACCTATTCTACAAGCATGCTTGAACAGCTTTGCTCTCCCGCCGCTGTACGACGAAACTTTGAACACAATTTAATGGTATTAGCGTAGTTTTCCGAATGTAAATATATAGGGATTGTGTACTACTTTTGGTTTAACAAACTATGTATGTGCAGTTAGGCTATGAATTTTTGAACATCCTATATATCACCACGTTCTAGTAAGGTATAATTTTGAGAAAATATACCCACATCACATGGAGGAGTGAGCTAGTAACCATTAAGTAAAAGCCCCTCTCAATACACTCAGGTGGGATTTGAAGCCCAAACTCACTGTCACTTGTAAACCCAGCAAGATCAAGAATGATGCCTTTGTTCGCGGGCCCACAAATATAGTTTTTAATATATACATAATAAGATAGAAAAAATAATCATTTTGCCTGAAACACTTTTAGATATTTATGGTTGTATGCAAGAATGGGCTGTGCACTACACTCGTATAGAAAGAGCATTCAGCACGGCTTTTACTACAACCCTTAGGTGTCAAATATGGAGGGTCAACGGGATATAGGGGTGGCTGCCAATCAACTCCTAGATTACAACCCAGAAAAAAACATATTACTGATATAGTAGGATTACAGTAGGAAGATACTTTTAGAAAATACACATATGTTTTAGCATCAACATTTATTACATGTATTGATGATATATATCATATATATATATATATCAAACATGACAGTTGAAGATCCCATGACACTGCGTATGAACATAAGAGAATTGTCTTAGTTAGGGTTTGGCCAAACTGGCGAGTGTGTGAGCGAGCACGTGATTAGCAAATGGCTCTCGATAGCTGTTGACAAGAAGGAAAAGGTTCGAATCTTAGCTCAGTGAACTGAGGGTGGTTTTTGACAAATGATTTATTGTTGTGGTTTTCTCATCCTCTCTCCATGCTAATGGTGATTCTTATTTGTAAAGGCCTACTTTGATTATAATATTGAAGTATTTTAACATATCAGTTATATATATAGTTTATGATCTTACAAATTAAATTAGGTTGTTAGTAGCAAGTGTGCCAAACCTATCGATAGTAATAAAAATGTCAAAATGAGAAGTGTTCCTAGCACTCAATGAACCAACATACAACAATATTGCTTAGCGCCTGTAAACTAGACTGTTCCTGCTCGAGCACGCGCGTTTGAAAAATAGAAACAGTTCTATCTTTCAAGCGCACGCACTTAGTCGCTCACTCGCTTGCACGCTCCAGTCTGGCCACCTCTCATTACAACCAATGTGTTTTACTTATATTTTATTCACTCACGCGCTCAGTCTGCCGGCCCAGTCTGGCCGTCCCCTAATGTTTATAACTGTCATGGGAATGAAGTTTTTGAGGACATTGAATGTAAGAGAGACTAAGAAAGTGGAGAGCCATAGGAATGAATTTTGGGAGGAACACGCTAGCTGTCAAAAGGAGAAACAGGGCTAGGAATGAAGTTATCCAGGAAAGAGTGGGGGTACAGGGAGTATATGAGATAGTAGAGGAAGGAACACTGAGATGGTATGGACATGTAATGAAGATGGAAAGGAAATACAGTAAAACCCACCATATCTTGAAACCCGGTATATCCAAAATGGTTAACCGCCTTTTTGTTTATGTATATATTTTTTTTCAGTAGCTCAACTGCCAAATAAAGGTTTTACATCATTTAGGTATGCAAAAAAAATCACACTTTTTTAAACAAAAAATGATAAATGTAGTTTTGATATGTATTTAACTTTGTTATTTTGAATAACCATTTATTTAAATAATGTACGTACATACATACATAAAAAAACTTTTCTATAACTATGTGGGTTATGTAATTTATAAGTTTATTTTACCTTTTAACTCTTCAGAAGGGTATTAATTTCAAATCCAAAAATTGGTTTGTCAGAAAAAAGTTCATCCTCCTTTATTTTGGTTATCAGGGGTTTATACTGTAATACCAAAGAGAATGATAGAGATGAAGTATGAAGGAAAATAATACCACAAGGGAGACAAAGAATTTGATAGGAAGAGCAGATATCAACAAGTGTGCGATTGAGAGAAGAAGAATGGACGGAATTGAAGGCATAATTATGGAAGAATAGAGGAAGATGGAGGCATTTTACATAACCGACCCAGCCACAGGATGGAAACCGTTCCTGATGCCGATTATTGTAGCCGTAAAAAAAAATCTATCATAGTCAGACAGCTATCTTGTTAAAATTCTCACTCCTAGATTTGAATACTTGTACTTTGCTGCGCATGCTCCTAGTGTTTTGTACCTTCTCTGCGATATGGTCGGCGGCCGCTACGCGGATCCTCTCGGCCGTGGCGGGAGCGTCGAGACGGAACCAGTCGGTCTTGCCGCTCTCGGCTCGGGCAGCGACGAGGGCATCCTTTATCGCGAAGAATATGGAGGCAGCCAGGAACAGTGGCGGTTCACCCACGGCCTGGAGGATGAACATAGTCAAATTTACACAAGAAAGGCCTTTTAGAAAATAAAAAGCATACATATGTGTGTTTTTTTCAAATAATATACTCCTTTAACCCTGAAAGGTAGCAAGATGACCTTTCGCGTTTCATCTATGACGTAGTTTGTAAGATAGGGCCATGGTATAATCCATCAAGGTAAAATTGCCAGGCCCTGTCGTCCGCTTCAGTGGTCGATTTGCTTAAGGCGTCACTCTCGTGTTATACTGGCCTGATGAATATGGGGAGATTGGGGTTTAAATCCCGGCTGGGTCTTATGAAGGTGTTTTTTTCCTGAATGGTTTCACTCCACTCTTTCACGAACATTCGGGTAGATAACTTATAAAATGATTCCTTACTCATCCATACCCTACTAGAGTAGATATCATATATGCGTGTAGACTGAACAGGTAGAAAGAATGGTGATTAAAAAAATACTGCTACTTTTCAGGGTTAATGAAAGTGGTATTTCTAAGCCTCACACGAGTTCGAACCATTGGTCTTTACTGAGAGGCCTTGTTTGGCTATAAAATATAATTTTTACATAAAACTGAAGTAACTAAATTAAAATCTTTGTCATATCTGCAGAATATTTCTCCAAATTCTTTACTTTACTTTATGGTCATTAGTAAAATGTGACCTGACCTTTGAAGAGTAGATGGCACGGGGGTTGCTGACACCCTTCAGCAACGACACGTTGAACTCAATAGGAATGTCTGCGAAGCCGGGGATCTTATACCAACCGGGTCCTCGGGTGAAAACGGCCCCTTTGGGGGAGAAAAGAGTCTCTTCCAAAGTGAACAAACCTTGTCCTTGGACAAACCCTCCTTCTACCTGCCCCACGTCGATGGCAGGGTTCAAACTCTCCCCCAAGTCCATCACAATATCAGTTCTCAGAACCTGACAAGATGGAACACTGTTATTTCGGGGGTAAACCGGGACATACTTCAATAAATATTAAACTATGTTTACCATTGCCTGTGCAATCGTTTTAATACATCCAGATTATACAGTAACAAATACAAAATTTGTAGCTCAATCTATATAAAATATGTATTTAAGTCGTTGAGAATTTTGCCATGTTCTCAATTTTAATCTTATATACAGTGCATTATATATGGTGGAAGGTGTAGGTGAGAGAGATATAAACAAATAAAAGGGACTGAACACAAGAACACATTTCACACTCTACATTGTTGCCACTGGACAAAGAGGTAGTAACTGCCTCCTGGTAAGCTCCTATTGAATGAAAACCAAGTAGAGGAATTGACCAGAAACTATCGTGTTTTTTTTTTCAAGAGGCAGCCATTACTTCTTTTTGTCCAAGGGCAGAACTGTAAAGTGTAAACTGTGTTATTTCCTGTGTAAAAGCCATAATGCGTTCATTCCCTTTTATTTATTTCCAATATTATTCTGTAACTTATTCCCTATATAACAAAATGTTCCTCAAAAAGGGAAAAGAAATTTTATTTAATTATATATATGGCATTTTATCAAAACTTAACATTAATTAACTCTGTCTTCTTGTGAAAATGTATATTTCAAGGTATTCGCGATTGTTTCATTTATTCTTATTACCTGATGATCCCCTGTGAGGCAATCTATTTCAACTTCTGAACACGACGTTCCAAACGTGTAATAGTTGAACGGGCAACCTTCGTTCTTATCCCAATTGAATCCAATGTTTGGAGTTCTGGAAAAATATGAAAGTCATCGTTTTAAATCCAACAAGAATCAAAAATAACCAAGTATTATGGAGGAACAATACATTCCTTGCTGTTTATTAATATCTGCTTTTTGGACTGGATGGTTTCACTCACTTGTAAAATCCTGTCGCTGATAAACTGACTCTATCAAAGTAAGCTTTGTGCACCCAGTCTTTCCATTCACCTTTGGGATTGGCATCCTTGTAAGGCTTTAGTCTATCGACTATTATTTGGCAAGCATTCTGAAAATAAATAAATTTAAATACAAGTTTTTTTTAAATGAGAATAACTATCTATGTAGGAAAAACCTCTTAGTTTTTTGAGTTACATTTTGTCATACATGGAAAAGAATACAGGAAATGTTGATAGAAACATATCCACCTTTCCTGTACCCTTCATACATTAATTAATTAGGCCTGTTGTACACATACCAATAATGTCGGTGTCGGCGCCAATATCAGTGGAACTGAGATTCCATGTGATCTTATGGCAAGGCTGTACACAATGCCAACTCGACAACATTATCGTGGCAACCACCGACATGTCAGAGGTATGACCCACTCGATAAATACACCAATATCGGTGCGCAAAACAGTTGCGCACTCGTCTCCAGATGTAACATTGTTGATAAGTCTTTCAAAAGGTATAGTTTTGTAGTATTTCTGTAGGGTAAAAATGTCTAGCAGCTTTAAGTATGACATAGTGACCTTGCTATAATTGGTAGAGAACAGAGTGTGTTTGAGGGCCAAAACAGGGAACGAGTTCAAGAATAAGGAGTTAAAAAACAAGCTTTGGCTTGAGGTGAACTCCTTCTTGGAGCCAAACTTTATGGAAGTGGACAAAAAGGGCCAGTTTCATAGTCAAATTTAGTACGCCTCAAGTGCGGCGCTACACTAAGTACATGATGACACCTACCTAAACTCGAATGGAATGGGCCGTTCTCGCATAGGAAACTGGCCCATTCCATTCTGGTTTAGGTAGGTGTAGTCTTGTATTTAGTGTAGCACCACACTTGAGGCGTACTAAATTTGACTATGAAACTGGCCCAAAGGAGCAATTAAAAGTCGGCACCACTCACGAAACTGCCTGCCTCTCAGTGGCCGACAGTGATCTTGTCGGTGTATGTACAGTACAAGCACCCTGGTACGTGTACAACCGCCCTTAATGATAACTTTAAATAGGTAGTTGACGAGCTAGCTCTGCTATATAGCAATGAATTAATCAAGGCTTCCACACAATAGTATATATCGGGTGTACAAACTAGGCTAGCTTGATATCTGATAGAATAATGTTATTCTCGATACAATTCAAAGCTCATGACTAAGCAATTGGAAGGGAATATTAAGGTGGGAGTGTAGGGGACGGGAGAAAAGATCAGGGTTTGTGCAGTTTTTATAGCAAAAAATTTTTTGGGCCAAAATAAATCAAATATTGTTACAGGGACAGTACAAACATTCAGTTTGATTTTCTTCACATGGTGACATTAACAGTTTTTGAATATCTGTCATGAGTATAGCGGCATTATGTGAGAAACTTTTTAAATGAAGAGAAAAAGTTGTCATTAAATTGCAGAACACCCTCGACAGATATTCAACAAATGTTGATATCACAATGTGAAGACAATTAAATTAGAGAACCATTTGATTTATTTCAACCAAACAAATGTTTTTTTATAAAAACTGCAAAAACACATACCTTTTATTGCATCCACAACACTCCCACATTGAATGAATGGGTTTGCATCTAATTACTTGTAATTGTAATGATTAAATTTATACAATCCTCGGAAAAAGCTACAATTGAAAGAATAGATAGATAAACACAATATGGTTTGCCCATTGAAAAGAGTAACACAGCTCAAAAGTGTATAGCGAGAAAACAATATTTAAGTTTGTTTTTCCTTTTATTAATATCATTATTTTCCCTGCATTCCTCTTTCAATACAATCAAACCACAAAAGTGAAAATAGGTTACCACATAAAATGATATTATTCAAATGTTGACTAATGGTAAAACAACCAAGTAAAGATGTCTTCATCCGATAATTTCACCCACCATAACCGCCATCCCGTTTAAATCTGATCCAGCACTTGCGGCTGTCGCTGACGTGTTGGGAACCTTATCTGTTGAGGTCTCTGTTATGTGGACGTATTCGTGAGGTATCTGAAACACCCTGCTTGCCACCTGTGGGTACAGTCCAAGTAAATATTATAGTTACATAACACGACTTTGAAGACCAGCATTAGATCAGTACCATAGGCTACAAACCACTTCGGTGGCCACATGGTCTAAGATGTTAATCTCGCAATAGACTAGATTGCTGAAGACGCCCGATCAGGGTTCGATCCCGGTTGGATGTACTGAGGTTGAGGGTGGTTTTTGCCTAAATAGCTTTTCACTCTCTCTCCACACCAATGTTAGTACATTTACTCTAAATTCAACCTTACTAATTCCTAACACTTTATTGTAATTAGTACATAGGCGTATAACCTGAACGGGTAAGTAAGACATGATGCTAAAATAAAAAATAAAAACAAAGATAATAGATTTTTAGGAATGTAGGTATAGATACTAGAGAACCAAAATAGAGTCATAAATATTGTTATAAGTACATTAAAATTCAATAAATATCTAAGACAGACTCGAATAAAAAATGAAATCATAGAAAATAATGAATGTTCATGAATATTTATTTTTGTCGTTATTTATTTCAAGTTTCCTTGACAAACATTATCAGCTCTGGCAAAACTTTGGATATGAAAATGGAATCTAACATTCGTACTCCCCTATTACATTCCTCACCCTTGTTGAAATCAAACATAGACTGTACCTTTATGAAGGTAATGCTTTTAAGTTCAACATACTGCATGTTTCTTTTAATTTAAGAAGACATAAATATTATAGCACCAGCCATCAGGTAAGATCAACCAAAAACGTTAATGAATGATCAAACCATATAAGTTAATAGTTAATCGACTGTATATAACTATATATACATTTTTTTAGAACCGTATCTTACTACCCGTTCGGGTTATACACTTATGTACTAATTTCGCTAATGATCTTAGGGATTAGGGAGGTTATATTCAGAGAAAGTATATCCACATTTGCGTGGAGGTATAGTGAAAAACTATTTTAGAAGAAAAAACCCTCAGTACACTCGACCAAGATTCGAACCTCGATGTTTCCGTCATCAGTAGTCTAGTCTACTGCAAGAGTAGCGCGTTAGGATATGTGGCCACCAAAGTGAGTCTTCATCATAATAGAATGAAGCTTTGTTAATAACTGATACGTCACACAGAAAAATAGTATTTTTTCATCCATTACTGTAGCCAGCCTGTAGCCCGGGTCTGTTTTTTTATTCAAGCCATATATTTTTCACTACCAGCTTGATAGGCCTGTCATAGATTCAAATGCCTTATAATCTATCTTAAGACTAGGACAGGTACAACATCCAGTCCCCAGCCATTAATTCATCACTGTGAAAGGGTAATGCCACATTTCACCTATGATACATTTTTTTGTCCTTGTCAGGAATCAAACTCAAGACCTTTAGCTCAGTAGACAGACACGCTACCGACTAATCTAAGATGTCAGATTGAAAAAATACTATCACAACCAATTTTCTAGCTGATCTACATAATTCATGTTTCTAAACAAACACTCTGATGGCGTAATTCTATAAATAGAAAGAATTACACCCATCCATGGATTTGAGCCCTGGCAGCCCAGTTATAGGTTCTGAACGTTCTATCAAATGAGCTATCCTGAATCTAACTTTCGTCAGAATGTCAACACATGATATAACTCTCCAAGCATACTTATGTAGCTAATTAGTGGTAAGTAACAGTTTTGTTAGAGGGGGTAGGCACATAAAGCCAGACAACAAGGGTTTGATGCCTTGTCCTGGTGTCATTTTTTTCTTCTATTGTCACTTAATTATAATAATAATTATTATTATTATCAGCACCGCGTCTTACTACCCATCTGGGTTATATGCTCTTATGCTAATGTGTAATGGTAGGGTGATTGTGAGATGAAATGGAGGACCTACAGTTTTAACGTGGAATCCGAACCACGGTGGAGGCCTGGCATTCCCCACATTCACAAGTTGTGATTAATACACGTCTTGTCAGAGGTGAAGGACGGGTTTGGCAATCAGATAAATTTGTGCCGGGACCTAGGATCGAACCCCACACCCGTTGAACCAAAGTTTGACACCTTATCCCCTTCACCTTCACATAATTCATGTAGTTATTCTTCGGGGGTAAGTTTTGGAATCTTGTCCCCAAAGACAGAGTAAAAATATCATCAAAGGAAGTTCTGTGTCACCTGTATCATTTTGGTGTGTAGACCTTGCCCCATCTCGGTTCCTCCATGGGTGAGTAGCACTGAGCCGTCCTCATACACCATCACCAGCGCACCAGCTTGGTTCAGGAACAGTGCAGTGAAGGAGATACCAAACATGGTTGGCACCACGCTCAGGCCCCGCTTCTTCCAGCGGTTCTGCCTTAGAAAGAGATGAAATATTCAAGTTACACGACAACTTTGGTGTCAGCGGTGGGATTTTATTTTACTGGCGCTCCAGGGATGTACTACAGTAGCCCCATGGCTTCTTTGGTGCTGACTGACAGCTCACAGTCAACATTTAGGTATATACCTAAATTTTGACTGTCAGAAGTGACAGCTGCTAAACACATGTTTTTGCAAATCATCTGGTTCGGCGTAGGGATGCATAATTTGGTCTGGTAACTTTTAGAAGCCGTCAGCTGTGAGCTGTCAGTCAGCACCAAATAAGCCATGGGGCTACTGTAGCTATGGTTGATTGAAATTAACTAAGCTAAGGGAAAGAGGTGAGGAGGATCAATTCTAAGCTTACACACTAACATTTGTGTAAAAAAGGAGCTAAGCCAGACTTTTGAATGTACCAGGATTTTTAGAGTACAAACCACAGCTTCTTGGTTCAGAGTTGGAGTAGAATGGGCCCAAGAATGTGTTCAGTTAAGGTGCTCTTTTATTTAACAGCTGCCATTTGGGAGCTTTGAAATGTTTATGTGATTATTTCATTCATTGAAAAGTATGGACGCAAAAATAAAATTAGAAAATTTTCAATGAATATTATATATTATAGTCTATGCAATAACAAAAGTATTTTTACAGTACAAATCGATGACACTCGTTAGAAAGTCATTGTTTCTTGATTTACTTCACAAACAGCACTCATTATCTCAATAATGAATGGATATTTATTTAATTTTAACTCTTGAGTATCATCTACTTTTATCGATACATTATTATATTTGCAGGTGACCTGGTGGTCTAGGGGTAAGGTGTAAGACTTCGGTGCTGGGTGTCCGGGGTTCAATCCTTGGTCCCGGCATGGATTTATCTGATTACCAAACCCTTCCTCCACATCAGTGGAGGACAGAAGACAGAAAAACAATCAAAAATGCTAATACAAACATGTGACTCATTCTACCTTGTTTCCGAACTACAGCCAAGCGATTCCATTAAACTGTTAGTGTACCATACTCAATATCTCCGGGACCTGGTATTTATGAAAGCGTGTGGCATTATATGACACGACGACTGCAGACTTGCTGCTCATTTTGATCACTTTCGACAATGTTAAGCAGTTCACACATTACTTGAGTATAAACAAGACCATAACTCAGAAACAAGATCAAATGAAATGAAACACATGTTTATGTTAACTTTTTTCATTGTTTTTGTGTCCCTTGTCTACCACTGAAGTGGGTCTCACATGTTACTGTACATTCTGTAAATACACAAAGAAGCCGCCAGCCTTGCGAATAAAACGGATGGTTTTTTAATTTATAATGAAACTCTACACCAGAATCGCTACTATTAAATATTTTTCTGACGTTCAAAAAAACTTCTCTTTTTCGCTTTCTCCACACCCCATCTGCGCTCCTTCAACTAACATGTGACCTTGAAAGAAATTATGAACAGATGATATTATGACCCCTTTCACTCTTAGTCACATATATCGTATTAGTGCCTTCTAGCAATGAAATATGGACATATTTTAAAATTATATTTAGGTTTATTGTTTTAGCAAATAAAAAACAGTATATAAAAGTGTGTGAACACCAACGTTGTATTATGGATGTGAAGCTTTGGTTTTTCAGGAGAAACACAATAGCAAGGTGAATACAGTCGAAATGATATATCTAAGAAATGTATGTAGAAAAACTCACATGGACAAAGTTAGTAATGAATGGGTGCTGAAGGAGTGCGTTTTGAAAGAGAATCCAATGACTCAACGCGAAAGAAGAGGCTTACGTCAGTTTAGAAATGTTGAGAGGATGAGTGTGGATCAAGTGACGAAACAACTATATGAAGGTAGAGTGTGTGGATCAAAAGGAAGGAGTAGGCGATGTAAGACATGGCTAAATGTGGTAGACAAATGTGTGAAAAAGAGAAATATTAGTAGTTTTAAGAATAAAAGAGTCTGTATGACTCTATGTAAGGATGTTGTTGACGCGAAGGGAGTATTCAAGTATAGAGAAGTGTGGAGAAAGTTAGTGAAGAAAGATTAAATTCAGAGTTGTTTTTGAGATATATGCACAGTTTCTTACCTACCCCATATGGGGACGGTGCGCGCACGTATGTGTGTGTGTGTATGTGCGTGGAGGGTGTGGTAGGGGGAGGGGGTAGTGTGCACGTGTGTGATTGAACTACAATGTACCTGTTGAAGTTGTCCACCTCAACCTTCCTTCGGGCGAAGTTTGCCCTCAGCAGACATTCGTCCCAACATCTCTGTAGAGGACAGTTCACTATGGCCTGGTTGTAGTGGGTCTTTTCACCTTCTTTCAGCATATTTAGTTCAGCAATCTTACACAGGTAATAACAAACATACACACACACGTTACATTGATTGAAAACTGCATGCACACAAATCATCCCCTTTAAAACAAGCAACAAAACCGTTACCTTCAACATCCAAATCTATACCGAGACCCATAAACACGGAAAAATAAATTAATCACGATTAATTTCAATTAATCACAAAGGGTTAGTACTAATCAAATGCCATTTTTACAACAAATCATAGGTGCCAATTCATGTACAGTAAACTCCCGATTATATGGGTTAATCAGTACAGGAAAAGGCATGGATAGTTGAAAAACACAAATAATCGAATACACAAAGTTTTATTTAGTGTTAACATATGAACAGTTTTTATAACATGGATAATAATTTATATAAAACAACTTTTACATAGGTATGCACACAAATACAGTGCAGCTTGTATGGTACCATCTTATAAATCTGTTTTGTGAGGTGATCATGTTTTCTTTTTTGCTTTAACATGACTTTTTTTTTCTTGTGGTAGTTCTCGTTTTTCATATTTTAAAGATTCATGCACGGATAATCCTCTTAACCATGTAACATTAGTACGGATAATCGGAAGCTTACTCTATATAGTTAGGCCAAAATTACAAGGGTCTGCAAAAGCAAACTACAAAAAAAGTAACCCATTTATAATTTAAATCTGAAAGTGCCGAGTTCAGTCTACTAAAATGGTGACTTCCCAAACTTTCCGTTTCGTTATAAGAGCGACAGCGTTTTTTTGTTTGATTTTTTTCTAAAAATTATGTTACTATTTTCTAACACAAATATAATATTATTGTATAAAAATCACACACGCACCAGTAGACACGTGACCTAAATGTCAAGCTCGTAACTATAGTACTGTTTGCTGGTGACATGGAGGTTGGGTTTCGAATTCTAGCTGTGTGAACTGAGGGATTTTTTTTTCCTAGAGGATTTTACACGCTCTATCATTTCACCAATGAGGGTACATTTCCTTCAAAGTATACCTTAATTTTCTCTATTCAATTAGTGAAATTAAATGCATATGGCATGGACATATTGTAAAACACTGAGTAAATAAACAACAAAACACACCTTAGCTGGATAGTGGAGAAACTATAAATAATTTATTTTATGAACTTAAGTTGGGGTTGTAGGGAGCGCGAGAAAAGGTAATCGTTATTGCAATTTATATAGTAAACACTTTTTTGACCATAATAAATCAAATATTGCTTCAGTGAAAACATATAGTTTAATTTTCTTCACATGGTGATATCAACAGTTGTGTATTATATGTCATGACTCATGAGCATAGCAGCATTAGATGACAACATTTTTCAATTAAGAGAAAAAGTTGTCATTAAATTTCAGGACACCCATGACAGATATTCTAGAACTGTTGATATCAACTTTTGAAGAAAATTGAACTCTATGTTTGTACTGAAGAAAGGTTTGATTTATTTTAACCAAAAAAAATGTTTAGCCATAAAAACTGCAAAAAACACTTATATTTTCTCGCGCCCTCCCTCCACATCACCACCAATGAGAAATTAACTATGTTTGTGTTAGTATACTCTCACTAGAAAGCAGGACTACATATTCTAGTTAAGGTTTGTCAAATTGTTAATAGAATGTTCGAAATATCAGACGATTATTGTGTGAAAAACGCCTGAGTTTCGACAAAATTAAAATTAAGGACAATCTTTTTCTAAAAAATAATTTAAGTTGAGAAATATTTAAACATATTAATTTCAACTTTGTTTGGATAAGAGGTAGAAAGGGGGGGGGGGGATCAGCCTCCTTAAAACGTCTTAGTGATGTCACTGATCATTTCCACAGATATGTTTACAAACTCCTCTCCCCATACACTACAGTATTTTATTCTAGCGTTGATACACCATGTTAGGGTCCATCCATAAACCAAGTGACTTTTTTCTTACCCTTTTTTACCCAACTACTACCCCTATGTAACACCAAGTAGATATTTAGTCCGAACCCACCACACTACAATCTGTGGTTCAAGTAATTTAAAGGGAATACCAGACCTCCACCGTGGTTCGGATCTCACGTTAAACTGTAGGTCCTTCATTTCATCTCACAATCACCCTACCATTACACATTAGCGTACACATTAGCGTAAGTGCGTATAACCCGAACGGGTAGTAAGACGCGGTGCTAATAATAATAATAATAATAATAATAATAAGTAATTTAAAACCTGCTTCGATGGTCACATCATCTAACGTGCTACTCTTGCAGTAAACTTCGACTGACAATGACAGGGAGATAGAGGTTAGAATCTCGGTTGGGTGTACTGAGGGTAGTTTTTCCAAAATGGTTTTCCACTCTCCCTCCACTCAAATGCGTCTACACCTCCTATGAGTATAACCTTACTAATACTTAAAACCATGAGTGTAATTAGTACATAAGCGTATAACCCGAATGGGTGGTAAGATACGGTGCTAAAATGATTTTTTTTCCCCATCAAGACTGAATGCAATTTTTTTTTCCAGCGCCGCATCTTACTACCCTTTTGGGTTATACACTTGTGTACTAATTAAGCCAATGGTTTTAAGGATGAGGATGGTTATATTTATAGGAAGTGTACCCGCATTTGTGTAAGGGTTGGAAAAACCACACTCGGTACACCTGACCGAGATACAAACCTCGATATCCCTGTCAACGGCAGTCTAGACTACTGGCGAGAGTAGCGCCTTAGACCATGGGGCCACCGAAGCGGGTAACACTAATTTTACTTTTCCCAACATTTTAATTTGCGAATAAGATCTGTGTCACGCAACACTGTGATGAGCCCAACCCTCCCTCCATGTGACATCATGTAGACATGAGAGCTGCCCCCTTACCAACAGCGTTACATGGTTTATGGATGATCCCTCGGTAGCTTACCTCCAACAGATCCTTGCTCAAGAAACTGGCGACGTCTCTGATCATGTTCTCGCCGAAGAACATGCCTTGTGGCGCTCCGAAGCCTCTGAATGCGGTGTTGGATGCAATATTTGTCTTGCAGATGTAGCCGGTTACCCTTACATTGGGTATAAAGTACGCGTTCGAAAAATGGAACATCGCCCTTTGTAATACCTGTAAAAACAAAGGGAAGACATTTGTGATGAAAATCAACAGCAAGACATCCACCGGTGGTCACATGGTCTAACGCGTCACTTTTATTATTTTTTATTTTAGCACCCACTGCACGTTACTAGCTGTTTGGTTTATATGCATATGCACTAATTACGTTAATGTGTTAGGTATGTAGCAGTGGCGGATCCAGAGGGTGGTGATAGGGGTGATTTCTCCCCCCAGCCCCCTCTGCATAGAAAATAATAAAACATATTGAAACCAATAGCTTAATGTTGTAAAAAATGACTAACATCTTCCTCGCCCTATCATCTCTGTGAGATAATCAATATATGTTTCAACTTTGCTATAATGTGCAGAAGAGCAAGTGGCTTAAAACTAAAAACCTCCAGGAATTACATTTTACTAATTTTAAATTGATAGCCAATTATTTGTATTAAATTATTTAAAACAAATTTTATTTCTATTAATACCTACTAAAACATTCTAGCCCATGTATATTATTATTATTACTTTATTGTGACAGCGACTTTTGTTATATGATGGGGTTTTTTGTATTAAAATTCGTTCTAGAGGTAAAGTGTCAACCTTCTGTACTATGGGTCTGGGGTTCAAATCCCGGTCCTAGCACAGATTTATCTAATTGTCAAACCCTTCCTTCACCTCTGATAAGACGTGCCAGGCCTCCACCGTGGTTCGGATCCCACGTTAAGCTATAGGTCCTCCATTCCATCTCACAATCACCCTACCATTACACATTAGCGTAAGTGTGTATAACCAGAACGGGTAGTAAGACGCGGTGATAATAATAATAATAATGTATTATTATTATTATTATTATTATTATTATTAGCACCACGTCTTACTACCCGTTCGGGCTATACGCACTTACGCTAATGTGTAATTGTGTAATGGTAGGGTGATTGTGAGATGAAATGAAGGACCTACAGTTTAAAGTGGAATCCGAACCACGGTTGAGGCCTGGCATTCCCCACATCCATAAGTTGTGATTAATACACGTCTTGTCAGAGTTGAAGGAAGGGTTTAGTAATCAGATAAATCTGTGCCGGGACCGAGGATTGAACCCCGGACCTCCAGCACAGAAGTTTGACACCTTACCTTACCCCTAGACCGCCAGGTCACCAATAATGTATTAAAATTACAAATTTGTTAATACATTTTTTTGTTTTTTCTTACATGTCCTTTTTATTATTATTAATAAAAATTATCTTTAAAAACTAGAACTCTTATTATTAAAATTGTTATTAATTAAAATCTTGATTGATTAAAATTACTAAATTTATACTCGAAGTAGCCTCATGAGAACCAAATTCTCCCCCACCCCTCCCCGACAACAGGGCCATCGATCCGCCCTTGGGATGAGAAAGGTTGAATTTAGAAGAAGTGTGCCCACATCTGCGTGTAGGGAGANGTAGGGAGAGTGGAAACTCGCTTAGAAAACCCCATCAGTACACCCGACCGGGTTTAGAAATCCGATCTTCCCACTATCAGCAGGCAAATTTATTGCGAGAGTGACGTCATAGTTCATGCGGGCCACCGAAGCGGATCATTATATGTTGAAATATGTATTATTTAGTGAGATATTTCAAATCTCTTAACATTATATCGAAGTTGAAAGAAATTTTACCTCTGACTTCGACATTTCAAAGCTTTATATAATCCTTATATCATAGTTAAATTTTGGTTGTTCCTTTCACTAAAAAGTAAATAATTGTTCTGGATACTGTTCGTTGTGTTTATCCAAGAAATAGCTATGTTAGGTCGTTAATAAACTGTACATTGACACTAAATCCCATAAACAAACAATTCCCGCAGTTTGGTACATTTCCTTGAAACTAACCTTTCTCCCTTTTTCCCCCTTCATTGGACGAGATAGTACATATTTCTGTAAGCTAATACTGTAATTAATTAAAACATTAAATACAAATAAAGTTTTAATAGTCCGCTTTTATATGAAGGCTACAAGGGAAAAAGGAGGAAAGTCACATTACCAAAATTTTCCAGGCCAATAAATTTTATATCTCAAACTCTACAAGGACCCCAGTAGATATTTGTTTTTAATCAATTTAAATATGACATAATCATAATATTAAGTACATTAGAAAAACCTCGTATTGTCTAACAAATGGCAGCACTAACTCTCTTTGAATTAAAATTAGACTTTCCACCGTTTTACCCCGTGCCCTTCATATACAAGTGCTGTAACTCACGGGAAAAGAAAGGTCCATTGTATTGCCTCCGTTGCTGTAGATCTGAATATCACAGCCAATCAATTTCCCCTCTTTGGTAAAGGCTACTTTATATCGTCCTAGGAATGGATGTCTGGTTCCTGTTATCATCATGTCTTCATCACGGTCCAGCATACAACGAACTGGACGATTCAACCTAGAATATTCAACATTTCATCAAGAACAAGCATGCAACAAAAAGGTAGGTTAAGAATTATAACTTCTTAAGGTGGGAATGTAGAGAACGCAAGTTAAGGGCAGTGTTTTTGCAGTTTTTATAGAAAAACCTTTTTTTGTCCAAAATTAATCAAATATTGCTCCAGTAGTAAAAAGGAGTTTAATTTTTCTCGCGCAGTGATATCAACAGTTGTTGAATACATGTCATGATCAAAGCAATATTTGATGAGAAACTTTTTAAATGAAGAGAAAAAGTTGTCATTAAATTCCAAGTCACCCTCGACAAATATTTAACAACTGTAAAACCCTATTTAAAAAACATTATTTTATTTGATATAGACAGGCTAGACATTGTAACAATACTGGATAAAAGCGCCGCTCTTTGGGCGTCAATAATAATAATATGTGATCAATCACCCTACTTCGGGTGTCGATTGATTCACAACGGATTAATTCCTTGATAAAAGATGATGTGATGTTTTATATAGGTTGTATAAAGCTCCGTGATCGAGCGCCTATTATCACTGTACGGAAAATATACCGTCTAATCAGCTGTCTATAGCCCCGTGTTCGAGCACTAATTAAATCGGTATTAATATTATTAAAGAAAGAGAAATGTTGTTGGCTGTTATTTCACACACGGTTTATTTATATTACACCAGTAAATTATTTGCACATATTTCAGTTAAATGTTTCTTATCACTGCACACTTGTGATATTGAAGTGACTTATATTATAATGTGTTGGACTGTGAGCAAGGTCCCGGAGATCGTCCTCCCCATCGTCGTCGT
>CABEEJ010006176.1:0-12129 GCA_901482245.1 Timema douglasi | reverse complement strand
TTCCACGCAAATTCGGGTAGATTCCATCTAAAATGTTTCCTTCCTCAAAACCACCCCATTTGAGTAATTTTATCCTGTATAAGTACAACCTAAACAAGTAGTAAGACACGGTAGTAAAAATTAATAAAAACAGTGTCTAGTATTATATTTATTCAGTAGAGTCATCGATATCTACCTTTGTGTGTGTGTGTGTGGATAGGTTGAAGATGTTAATGTACCTGTATCTCTGTGGGGTTCTGCGTGGAGCAGAACAGCTCCAATTCATCATGTTCCCCTTTAGGCACTGCTATGCAGGCTTGGGTCTCCAGATAGAAATGTTCCTGGCCTCCTATCCTAACCTCGCCGCAAATTTGATGGTCACTCTCTGCAAAGGCTTGGTCGATATCACCTCTCGTTAGCTTGGTCGGGGAACCCGGGAAGTACGACTTTTTTTCTATGGCGTCCTGAAAAACAAAAAATACAGCACCGATAGAGCGTTGTCAACCCAAACGCTGTGTTCTAATGTTGAGTATTTAAAAATTGCATCTGGACACAGGGGATGGAATCCAGGACCTTTGGCTTAGTACGCCAATGATTTTAACATTTGAGCTATCTAGGAGTCGTCCTGTGCTCAGGGTCATATTCACTTATATTATTTTAAGGCATAGAATGGGGTCAACAGTGGTGGTCATGCTGAAATTGTCAGCTTCATTTGAGCAATCAACTAAGGCTGTATGTGGTGGCGGCCGGGGTTCAATCCTCGGTCGCGGCAAAGATTTATCTGATTACCAAACCCTTCCTTCACCTCTGACAAGACATCTTGTGAATGTGTGGAATGCCAGGCCTCCACCGTGGTTTGGATCCCACGCTAAACTGTAGGTCCTCCATTTCATCTCACAATCACCCTACCATTACACATCACGTAAGTGCGTATAATCCGAACGAGTAGTGAGACGCCGTGCTAATAATAATAATAATTAAGGCTGTGAGCTATTAGATAATGCGTTCATCTTTGACTAAGAAGATCTTCATGCCGACAATAGTACAATTACAATCATGATATGCACATTTGCATTTGTTCAGTTTTAAATTATAGTATTGGCAGCATAAAACTCTCCCGAATTGAAGGTGGCTGCGTTATCTGATAGCTCACGATCTTAATTAACTACCCCTAGTCCTAGCTGCGCGAGTTCCATTTTATTGAAACATATGTTTTAAATGAGTTCAAAATTCATTGGCTGTATGTTTTGCTTGAGTTATTACGTTTTGTTTGGTGCGTGAATCCTGATCACATACTATGTTTATTTATGCTACGTTACACAATGGATAAAGGTTGTAACGCAATACACCCATTAGTGTTTCTCATACCTCTAGTGTGACAATGACGTCATCTAGCACCTCGTACTCTACGTTGACTAGTTTGGCAGCCTGCTGGCCAATAAGCTGGTTCTTTGCAACAATCGCACCAATAACTTGACCTTGACATGTGACCTGAAATCACATACAGTCACGGCTCTAATTTTTTGCTGGCTCTTTGTGACAATTGCAACGATTGATTGAACTTGATATATGACCTGAAATCCATATAGATATGGCTCTAAATTGTGTTTGTTTAAGAAAAAATCCCATCCATTGTTGAATCAAGTTTCTAGAGTTGGTTCAAGGTAACTTCTTTTTTTTTATGGTTAAAACCACAATCTAGTTAGTATTCATCCACCTCGCCAATATGTGATATCGCTTTCAAATTGACATAAAGTATTTGCCACTTGGATGGATATATATATATATATAAAGTACACATATTTAGTGTTTAAAATAATGAAAAAGGAAAATATTACCATAAATAAACTATAGAATAGAACCGTTTGTATCTATAGTCAGATCGCCAATAGATGAGAACTTTATCTGACAGTACAGATAGTTACTTAATCTGCTTACATATATTCACAAATAAAACTACATAAAATTGTAATTTGGAAGCAACGTCTTTAAAATAATTGTGTTCGAGAAACTTTTTTGAGATTTTCGCAAATCTTGAATCTCTCGAATGCCATAGAATTCGAGTGATTAGAGTATCCAAGAGTGTCATCTATATTTTTGTTACCTCTTTTGATGCAAATATCTCTTCATCGTTTACCATCCCATATCTGTTGAGCTTGTCCGGTATGTCTCTGGCGGAGAAGAACGCCACAGTTCCATCTATCTCGAGCGCTTTACTAGCGTCAATGGACTTGATGAGTGCATGAGCTTGCGAACTGAGTACCAGCGTAAGGTAGAGTTCGTTCTCATAGTGTGGGATGTCATCGCAATACACCGCCTCGCCTGGGTTATAATCAAACAGTCCAGTGTCAGACATGACACGTGACAAATATAGAAAATGTTTAAGTAATAAATAATTTGTGTATGCCCAGGCAAATAAATGGTACAGTGCCAACGGCGGATCCAAGAAACAAGTTTTTTTTGGGAGTGAGGGCTCCTATTGGGGGATCTGGTGGGTATGGAATACCCCCCGATTTATGGATTTTAAAAAAAATAGCCCTCAAAATTGGTGTTTTAAGAATTTCCTGGACTTCTGGAAACAAAATAGCAATAAATGGAAATACCGTTAAACCTAACGTCTTCCATGAATATGGTACGTAAAATTGAGCACCGAAACATGTTGGATAACTAAGGTTCCAGTAATCTCCATCAGACACTGGAACACTGAAAGGAGTAACGGGAACAAAAATCTCAGATAAAACTTAGATAGTTTATTTTATAAAAAATAGGGTTAGATATTTTAAGAAAGTTATTTGAATACTTCAACTTTTATAAACCAAGCATTCACCAACTTGTAAATAGATATGTTTTAACTTATTGTTTTAATATGTTTTAATTTCACTTTCGTTAAAAACTTGTTTGTAAATTAATTGTGTATTATGTCATGTTTGTTAGTTTGACAAATTTGACTCATACCATATTAAATATAGTCAAGGTAAATATTTTTAAATATCAAAGTGTGTTAAAGGAAAAACATACAAAACTGAGTATAAACAACTTGTGTTAATCATAACGATATTTATTAATTACATTTATTTGAACTCATACCTTTGTAAATTATTAATGACAATATCTAAGTCTTATATAGAAAGAATTAGTTTGAACTTTATCTGTGATATGTTATCATCACTCAGTAAAACCCTAATTGGTCAGGAATCAACGAACATATACTCCATTCACGGTAGGAATTACTCTCTGAAAGGTCTTTTTTCCTACCAATATCCTACTATATCATAGATTTCTGGTAGGAAAAAAGGCCTTTTATAAAACAATTCCTACGTTGAACAGACTTTACATTCCCCTGTGTATGTAGAGAAGAGCCTATTTGTGATTGGTTGAATGGGGATTAAGTGGTAGTGAACACATCTCAGGTACAGTTTTAACAGGTTTTACTTAACCTGGCAAGATTCCACGACACGACACTGGTTAAAGTATAAAAGGAAACTAAGTTGACATATAATCACCAGTTGCTTGTTTCTCTGCTGACTTGTGGACAATCGTTCGTCCTACTGGGTCGTCTGCCCTCTGTTCTGGCGGAGCCTGAGAGGAATACAGTTTATTAGGTAGAAAATATACTAAAACACTACACAATGGCGTGATGATACTTGTTGCCAGAGTAGGCAGAGCTAATTTGAACTGTACTTATAATAGAGCTTCATGTGTGATTGGTCAAATGGGGACAGAGTGGGGGAGAACACATCACAGGTACAGTTTTAATAGACTCTCCCTATCCTCGCAACACTCCACGCCACAATAATGCTATTCCAATGATACTATTATTAAAAAAAACTGGTGTTACTATATTTAAATGTGCTCGTACTCACCACTCGAAAGTACTGTGAACTCTTGGGAGGCTTAGTGTGGAAACCAGTGGTAGCGCTCTGGTATTTCGCTGGTAGCTTCAAACCCAAGTCCTCACTGATGGCGAGGAATGCTTTGAAGAACAAGCTGTAAAATATATACAGGTTAACAGTTCTGGAGATTATGCAGTCAATGATACAGTCAGGTTAGAGGCTGATTTGGGCGAGAGCACTCTCCAGCTAGTCAGTGGGGGTGCATGTCTCAGTAGCAAGACCTTAAGTCCAACCTGCCTCAGGTGCCAATGGTACTGATAAGACCTTAACTTTATAAATTAATGACCCGCTAGTAGCTAGTGGGTTGTATGTCTCAGTAGGAAGACCATAAGTCCAACCTGCCTCAAGTGCCAATGGTACTGATAAGACCTTAACTTTATAAATTAATGACCCGCTAGTAGCTAGTGGGTTGTATGTCTCAGTAGGAAGACCTTAAGTCCCGCCTGCCTCAGGTGCCAATGTTACTGATAAGACCTTAACTTTATAAATTAATGACCCGCTAGTAGCTAGTGGGTTGTATGTCTCAGTAGGAAGACCTTAAGTCCCGCCTGCCTCAGGTGCCAATGTTACTGATAAGACCTTAACTTTATAAATTAATGACCCGCTAGTGGGTTGTATGTCCCAGTAGGAAGACCTTAAGTCCCGCCTGCCTCAGGTGCCAATGTTACTGATAAGACCTTAACTTTATAAATTAATGACCCGCTAGTGGGTTGTATGTCCCAGTAGGAAGACCTTAAGTCCCGCCTGCCTCAGGTGCCAATGTTACTGATAAGACCTTAACTTTATAAATTAATGACCCGCTAGTAGCTAGTGGGTTGTATGTCCCAGTAGGAAGACCTTAATTCCCACCTGTCTCAAGTGTCACTGTTACCGAAAAGACCTTAACTTTCAAGGTTATTGACTACCCTTTCCCCTCCCTTTCTCCTGGGGTTTCCCCCAGTTATGTCATCCCTCTCCCCTCTTCTATCACCCTTTGAGCGTTTCAAGAAAAGCTTTTATTGGGTATGTGAGTGGTTTGGAATACCTGCAAAAGTAGCAGACTAAACGTCAGGTTCATTTGGTTTGGTTTGTCGATGACGGGGAGGATTGGGTTTAAAACCTGGGCCTGGTGTATTGAGAGTGGTTTTTTTCTGCCATTAAATGGTTTCTCACTTTCCCTCCACCAAAATCCCTGTAGATTTATTTTCTATACCATCTCCATCCTTATTCTATTAATGTGATTAAATGCGGATAGTATGGTGAAAAAAAAGATTGGAGTTAATTATAACCATAATGTCCCTGGGTCTTACATCCCTTTTTATTAAATACTTTTTGAAACGATCTAGAATAGAACACCAACAATCCAAAATATTTATGAACAAAGGTGGTTAAAATAATCGAAAATGTGTAGGAATGGATCACGGAAATAAACATTACCAAACATGAAATAGCACTCCTATAAGAATGTACAGTCCAAGGCTAAGTTGATAGTGTGTCTGTCTAGTGGGTACGATTCCCAACATGGCCAAAAAATTAATCATTGGTGACATGTGGGTTTTCCCTTTCTTCAAAGTTGTGAATTAATGGTATCGGGGCTAAGTTTTGTGGCTTCTAGTTAGTTTGTAAGTCATGTGCTGATATAATCAGTCAGTTCAGAAAGTTCACATTCTATATATACTGTAATATTCTATTTTATAAACTAAGACCAAAAAAACTTTTAAAAAGAGAAAACATGAAAATGAAACAATGTAATTTAAAAATTTAAAAATACTTCTCCAGTATTTTTCTTTTTTCTTTCTTAATATCTATTTACATACATTTTTCAAAACAAATCATATGGAATATATACAAATTTTTCCCAACCCCTTGGGGTTCTTAAAAAAAATAACATATTTCAGAAATAAATTAATTGTTTTATTCATTTCATTATGATCCCCTAAATGGGGCACAATATCAGTATTTGTATAGTGGGGGGATTTGTGTTCCCCCCCACACGGCACATAAGACCCGGTAGGTCGTTTTTGACGGGTCGGCGGGTGCACTCCGCGACAATTTCACTTGCACTACCCGTCGACCCGTCCCGTCGCTGCTATCTCAGCCGGTCGGCCTCAAATCCCATAAAGGACCCCAGCAAAATCTGTTTTTAAATTAGTTAAAATATGACAGAGACCTCTTTTAAGCATAATATAAAGATCATTAGAAAGTCTCATTATTGTCTAACAGATGGCAGCACTAATAAGACATCATGATTGTCTAACAGATGATAGCACTAACTCAATTTGAGTTCAAATTTGACTTTCTTTTATTTTCCCCTGTGCCCTTCAAATGAGATAATAGTTTTGTTCGTTTCGACTTTTTGTAACAGTTCCACTCCCATGTTGGAGTATGTAGGGTACTGAAGGAACAGCCTGTTCTCTCCGAGGTGAAACGAACACGTTTTCACTCCATTCAGTTCAGTTCAATTTTTAAAGATGGAAGCGAACTTTGTTTTAATTTTTTTGTGGACTGATTTGAAGGAGGTTATGTTAGTAGTAAAACAGATTTTCACAAGATAATTTTTGAAAGAGTCAGTATCTAAGTAGGCCTAATACAAAAAGTATAGTTATAATGAATTTTGTAAGTATTATACGGTAACCATTTTGAAGTGAGTGTATTAATTAAAATAAGTACCTAACTAATGGAAGTAAAGGTGTAAAGTAAATAAAGAAGAGCGTTATAGGTACCTTCTGTAATAAAAGTCACCGAATTGTGTTGTTTATTTATTACTTCTTTTATTTTTGAGTCTCTTACTATGTGTGCAAGCATGTTTTTATTTAGTAGATCCAAGAATTAAAAAATAAATAAATTTATTAAATTGATTTAAGTCTTGTTAGATTTAAAAATGGCGCGCGTAGAGTTTTTTTTACTTCTTATTCTTTTTCAATTCCTAACCTACTCCACTCACTCCTATCCGAGAGGTGGAGCAGGAAAAGCAGTTCTATCTGCCACGGGTACAGTTACTTCAGCGAAACGAACAGCCAGGGAGTGAGTCTACACCGGCGAAACGAACGACAAAGAGTAATAAAGTACTGATAGAACTGTTCTAACAAGTCGAAACGAACAAAACTAGTAATGGACAAGAATAACGATCATATGTGCTGACTCAATGAGTTTGAGAGGGTACTCACGTGTTGGTTGCAATGATATAGATTTTTATCAATTCACATGACAGGTGTTTTACAGTAGCACATATAAAAAATCGTTTTTAATTTAGATATTTTTCTACTTCACATATCTTGGCAGAGAAGCTAAGTCACTCATATTCTCTAAAGAAATATTTGGATGGTGATTAAAAGGGGTGAAAAAACACAGGGACGAATAAAAAAAACAAGGCAGCATCAACTAATAACTCCATCCTACTGTGTACCTATATATATATTATTTTTTTACTAATTACTGATACATATTCATCTCTTTCCTCCACTAAGACCGCACGTCTGTCCCACCTTTGATGAGTCAAGAAGATAACGGAACTTATCCAGTTAAGAGCCATGTGCTTGAATTCCAAATCAATTATGGTAGGGCCACTGTATCCGCTGATTCAGTATTCGCGCTTTCAGTTATCCATGATTTACCACTGCCCAATTATTATTTATATTTTTTATTAAGGGAAAAAAAATATTTTTAAGTTTCAAGCCACGTGCCAAGCGAGAACCAACCGTATTATCAGTAGCACAAACACGCCAATCATATCATCACCATCATCATCATCATCAATGATCATCGCAACAAGAAGACCCGAGAATATAAGTACACTGTAGTGTATAGTACATGTTATTATTACTTTATTTAATGTTTGGAGCTATTACTTTGAATAATTTGTCAACTAAACTTTACTGTATTTATGTATGTTACATGAATATCACGTTATATAATAGTTCGGTACTATCCACGGTTTGACGTAGTCGTGGTAGATCTAGGAGCGTATTACCTGGGGATATGGAGGGACCTACTGTATTTGCTTATTAAAGAGTTACCTGAGGGACAAAGATCTACGATATTGAATCATGCCACCAGGAGCGCTGGGGTACAAAGGCAAGTCTGTTATCAACGCTGAGTAGATGCTCTCTAGGGTCTCTTCATCCCATTGTCTGGAAAAGTTGAAGACACACAAATAATATGGAGTATTTAGCGTATAAATACCTTTATTTCCAAGCATGAATGGCTCTAGCTAAGGTATATTTGCCAGCTATTTGAGTTGCTACCATACTAAAGTGACCATTTGTTTTGCGGTCATTCTAAAATATTGATGGAAGCCGGAGAAGGTAATTGCCATTTAAATAGTATTCTTAGTTTACCCTGAAAAATAGCTGTCTTATCTTTATGTATTACATATTGAGTTTATGATCATATCTTATAAGCTGCGTCATAGTGGAAGCAAGTAAGGTTAAGCCCGCTAACTTTTAGGTCAGTGGTGTCGTATTTTTTTTACACCAACAACTTTTTTTATGACTTTGGTGCTATACAACGCTGCCAATGACGTCATCATACTGACGTTCCATTTTTTTCCCGTTTCATTTATTGGGTCGAAATATCTTTCTCTCCCCAACACCCCTACGTCCCCCAATGTTCATTTAATCTGGACTATCAAAATGTTGCTGTATATACATTTTGTGTTTAATTTAGTTTAGCTAATAATTAGTAATATATCAAAGAAGTCTGGTGTATGTAAAGTTTATTTTTAAAATAAAAATAGTAGAATAAATAATACACTATAAGAGATCAGACATGTAACTGATAAAACTAAATTTAATTAATAGAGGAATGTATATTGTCAATAGCCTTAAGGTGGGAGTGTAGAGGATGAGAGTTAAGGTAAGTGTTATTACAGTTTTTATAGCAAAACATTTTAGACAAAAAAAAAAATTTCCATTAGAAACATAGTTTATTTTTTTTAAGATGGTGACATTAACAGTTTTTGAATATCTGTCAAAGGTATGCTGTAAACTAATGACAACTTTTCCTCTTCATTTAAAAAGTTTCTCATCTAATGCCGCTTTGCTCATGATAGATATTCAACAACTGTTTATATCACTGCATGAAGAAAATTACACTCTATGTTTGTATTGAAGCAATATTTGATTTATTTTGGCTAAATTTTTTTTTTATTTAAATCTGCAAAAACATTGATTTTTTTTTTTTTTTGCGTTCCCTGAATCCCCATCTTAAGATTGAGCCACACATTCGCCGAAAATAAATAGATTTTTTTCGAATGTCGCAACAATTCACACGCTAGCAGAAATTTATGTTGATCCCATCTTGCTTTGCAACACAAACTAAAAATATCTGACTATCAATATATTATTTTTATTTTCGAGTGTATAAACATGGATATTTTCAAATTATGGTGTCATGTCGTAAAACAAATCAGAGCGGATCAAGGGCGACACACGAACGAGCATTCTGTTTAGTGAGTTATTTATAATATCCTCATAATAGTAAACACAGCTGTTTGCATTTATTTAGCTTTGTTATGCACTGATTTGAGTCGGCTGGTTTTGAAATTTGACAGGGTCTTCCAGACAGATTATGTCGAGCAGAACCGATAAAGCTGAAACGATTAAAAATTGCACTAAGCAGACCATGCGGCTGTCGATGAAATCATCTGATTGGCTTGGAGCTCATATCATGATTCAAATTTCTGTCCTGCTCTTGTTTTTTTTTGTTGTTTTTTTCGGAAAATGTGTGAAATCTACAAAAACAAACCTTCCTATAGACTTTTTGACAGAGGTCGCGAGAACAGTGGTTGCAGCCAACCCTCCGCAGGCCACGGCGATATCGCTGATAGTAGTACTTCCTGCCTTGAACTCTACATTAACCGCCAAGTTGACAATCGCGATGTCGTCGTCCCTTCGCTTTGACTGCTTGTAGGCGTAGAAATACTGGTTCTAAGGACAGAGGAGATATTAACAAGGTCATTGTTCGAAAATAACGTAAGAACCTCAAGTTCACGCCCTTTTAAAAAAAACTATGGTGTCAGCCTCTAATTAAGCAGCCGCCGTTTATTGGTAAAGATAGTGCCAGCTTCGGTGGATAGAGTGTGTCATGTGGTCAGCACAATTTAATCAATTATAGCCCGCTTCGATGGCCGCATGGTATAGCTCGCTACTCTTGTGTTAGACTAGGCTGCCTAAGATAGGGATATCTTAAGGAAGGGTGCCAGTATTTGCATGAAGAGAGAGAGTTTATAAACATTTAGGAAAAAAACACCCTCAGTGCACCCGACCGGGAGCAAACTTCGATCTCCCCATCTTCGGAAGTCCAGTCTAACGCGAAATTAGTGCGTTAGACCATGCGGCCACCTATGCGGGTAAAATGGATGTTATATGGATCAAACCAGCGATCTTTAGGTCCAGAGACCAACAATTCGCATGTGTGCTACTCAAGCTGTTTTTAAGAAGCTCTGCTTAACTTGTCAACACTCCACGACATGACATTGTTTAGTTTAGAAAGATTAGGTATCCTAAAACAATTTACATTATTATACTGTAGACAAACTATATTAATTGGCGATTTGTACTTACATACAGTAGCCCCGTGACTTCTTTGGTGCTTACTGACAGCTCACAACTTACTTCTGAAAGTCAACATTTAGGTATATACCTACATTTTGACTGTCAGAAGTGACAGTTTCTAAACACATGTTTTTCAGATCATATGGTTCGGTGTAGGGATACATAATTTGGTCTGGTAGCTTTTCAAAGCCGTCAACTGTCAACTGTGAGCTGTCAGTCAGCACCAAAGAAGTCATGGAGCTACTGTAATATGAAGGGTACAGGAGGAAAATGAATAAAGTTCAATTTTAAACCAAATTTATTAGGTGCTGCCATCTGTTAAACAATCATGAGATGTTTCTAATGCACTTTAGATTATGGTTAAGAGAGGTCTCTGTTATATCTAATAACTACTTTTGAATGCTAATCAAACCATTTCAAAATTTACAAGTCCTCCAAATAAATAAAAATGTTAATACTAATATTGTAATACCTGTTTGGTGTAAGGGATGTTGATTGCTATCAGCACTTCATCTGGCTTCACTACATTCCTTCGATAACCGGTGAAGAAGTCGTGGTCCATCTTAATCCTCCTCAACCCATGCTCTGAAACAAAACATCGCCGGTCAATGAGAATAAATAGTTCAACTTGTCAACAGACCTCTTACTTAGCCAGACCAAAAATTACAACAACAAAATATAAATGCAAATCAGTGGCGTGTCTTGGCTTGTTGCAAGAGTAAGCAGATCTTGTTTTATTTATAGGCTACTTAGGAATAGTTTTCGTCCCTCTGTAGAGTATTGACATACCTCGTGGAGTAGTGGTCAGGTCACCAAGCTGCTAGCCTCAGGGTCCCGGGTTCAATTCCCAACTCGTACCTTGGGTATATTTATATAAAGGGTTATACGCTTAAGTACTAGTTACGCTAATGGTTTTTAGTGAATAGGAAGGTTATATTTTGAGGAAATGTACTAGGATTTCTGTGGAGGAAGAGGGAAAAACGATTTTGAAAAAAAATACCCTCAATACATCTGACCGAGATTCAAACCTTGATTTCCCCGTCACCGGCAGTTTAGTCTACTACAAGAGTAGCACTTTGGACTATGCGGCCACTGAAGTGGGTTTTGAAGTCTTAATGAACAACCAAAACATATGTGTGTATTTTTGTAATTTTCAGAGTGTAAAACTAACAATTTTAAAAATAGGTTTACAAGTTCATTTATATACAAGGGTGTAGAAGTTGTTTTTATATTCATTCCAATAAACACAAAACTTGTTTACTGTCGAAGGTTTTGTCAATATTTAACCTAAACTCAACTTCTGATTGGCAATATCTCGCCTACAGTCTGATTGTCATAGGAAACCCACTATTTTTAAACTGGAAACTCATGTTACTATAATGGCGGAAATAAAATATTACAATTTATTGTATTTACTGGCCGTTTAGTTAATTATGTAACGATAAACTATACATTAATCCCCAAGGAGGTATTATTGGAAGCTTTTGATACATTTTTAGATTAAATTTATTAATTAATAAATCAAATAAGACAGACCCATATTTATAGAATACCAAATTTCAGTGACTTTTAATCAATGTTAGTGCTCGAAATTGGGCTTGCTATAAAACATGAGGGTTTCAAGGCCGTACCCCCCATAAATTTTATGAACAAAATATATATACTTTATTTATTGTTCAAACAATATCAAAATTAAGGTACAAGTACAAATTAGGAAGCTGGTC
>CABEEJ010006175.1:14110-24433 GCA_901482245.1 Timema douglasi | reverse complement strand
CCCCCCCCCCCCACCTTCTACACTCTAAACCCTTTTCGCACAAACTAAAAAACACAATAAAACACGCCCGCGCGCGCACACACATACACACACACACACGCAATATCTTCCATATCTGTCTTAACCACGCAATCCTGCGATGTCTGGATTGTGATGCACGCAAGGTATAAAAAAAATAGTATATTTTTTTTTAGCCTTGTAGTGAATACGCATGCGCTCTATGCTAGACGTACAACCGAGCCTCCCCCACTCCCTCCCTCTCAACCCCTCCTCCCCCCTCTGTACGTAACTGTGTGTTCCACCTCCCCCACCAAAGTCAGCTTGGCCCAGATCGTTTTGGGACGTCCGACACGAAAGTTTCGTTTTCGCGCTTAGGTTCCGATGTTCTTTACCGTTCCGATAAAACCGTTCCGCGTTTTTAGATAGCTTCTTTTTATTTATGTATATATATAGTTCTTTTCTCACCGATGGATCAAGCTTTAGGTCCTTCCGAGCATCAGGAGATTCTAAAATACAGTACATTATCTATATTTAATTGTTTTAATATTTGGTGTTCATATTAAAGTGAAATTTTCTGTTAAAAAAACCCAAGAAGAACAACTTTTTTTTGCTCATAATTCAGTACTTTAATTATGTTTTAATTACATAATCCAATCAATGATTAATTAACACCGTGAATTAATATCCTTGTCGCCACGATGTTTTTATGATCAGTGTAAGTTTTATCAATGTTTTAACACTTGACTTTTAATTATAAAAATTAAGTTAATTTTTAAGTTATATTATATGATTCCTTACAGTAATATTATTAAACTGTGTTTAGGTTGCATATTCAAGATCATGGACGTTATTTATTTTCTTTAATTGTATAGGTTGGATAATAAAGCAATTATTTTGTGTTGGAAAGTCTAAAATTAGATAATCTTGAAATTACAATTTTTTGTTGATACATTTTTTGGAAAACTAAAACAATATACTAAATAATTGGATTAAAATAATTAGTCACATACATATATATTTTAGGTTTGCTGTAAGGTCGTGTTAAATATTTTGTGAGAGAATTCCATCGAGAATTTAAATTGTTATTGAGCTTTTCTGAATGAGTTTGTATCAGCAAATATATATTTTTAGACGACTTATGAAGACTTATTAGAACCTTTTGTCGTGCGATCGGTTATATCATAATTCATTCGATTAGGTAAAATTTTGTAAATATATTAATATCATGGACACAACTTTTAAAATACAAGACACTAAATATTTAAAACTTGTAAGTAAACTTGCAGTAATGTTTTCAAACCGATTCGAGCAATTGGTTTGTAAAAAATATTAAATTAATATAAGATATTCGTGTTAAAAAAAGTAAGCTTAGAAGACATAAGTAGCATTTGTTTGTGAATTCCTAATATTACTTCAAACATGTGTTAAGTAATTCACAGAATTGTGTTTAAGATAATTGCTAGTCATTTAAAATTACCCATAACCACCGTAACCCCAGTGATATATTTAACCCATGGGGTTTCTAGACAATATGCATTTTATTTTAAATTAATCTGTATACAATAAAACATTTACAGGTTCAGTTTACATTACGTTCACCAAAACTCTCATTACAGAAGGATGTATTGAAATGTTTTATTTCAACGCTTCATTTTCATTTTGCGTGGCTGGTTGAAAAAGTTGTCAGAATATATTATAATGAGATTAGTAATTAGTACAATATATATAACTATAAACGCTATGCCCCATCGTACGAAAGTATTTAACCAATCGTTAGTAACATTCAACTTTCTCAGCTATATCGCGATTCTTCATAGGTCCATGTGAAAAAAAACCCAACCTTAATTTCTAGGGAATCCCGTGAATAAATCTCTTCCTATGGGATTTCTTGTCCAAATGGCCGAACTGAATGAATACCCAAACCTTCAGGCGTCATCCCCTCTCCTAGAAATGGCATCTTTACGCCTACCCGACTCGGAGGAGTTCGACTTCGACGCCAGACGCCAGATGGAAAACGACGGCTTCCTTCCGTTGACTTCAAGCAGCACCAACTCTCCTTCTGGGGACGCCGCCAGAACGCAGCACTACCGACAGAACCTCACTAGAAGAATCTTATCGGATAGCGGTCTGTCAAGGATAGACGTCCTAGGCAACAGTTACCTAGATCTCGTCACGATGAACAACGACAGCGGGGGTGGTCTCGTCAACGAGGACGCCGGCGGTTTCTTATGGGAGGACTACGGGGGGTACAACCTCACGTACGGTAACGGTACCAACGGTTCGTTCAGCTACGACGAGATGGTGTACCGCCACACTTTCGCCATGACGGCCATCTATTGCGTGGCTTACCTCCTGGTGTTCGCCGTCGGCCTGGTGGGGAACTGTTTTGTCATCGCCGTCGTGTATAGGTCCCCGCGCATGCGCACCGTCACCAACTTCTTCATCGTCAACCTGGCCGTCGCGGACATCCTGGTGATCGTCTTCTGTCTGCCGGCCACGCTGATGGCCAACATCTTTGTCCGTGAGTATCAGACTGACCTTGCCCTTGTGACACGGGATTATGTTTTACCTCCACCCTAGTTTTGTTGTAACACCCTTTTACAACCTTAGTGTGTTCACTTATACTAGGGTGCATTGTGTGAAGCCTCCATGCCACTTATACTAGGGTGCATTGTGTGAAGCCTCCATGTCACTTATACTAGGGTGCATTGTGTGAAGCCTCCATGTCACTTATACTAGGGTGCATTGTGTGAAGCCTCCATGTCACGTATACTAGGGTGCATTGTGTGAAGCTTCCATGTCACTTCTACTAGGGTGCATTGTGTGGAGCCTCCATGTCACTTATACTAGGGTGCATTGTGTGAAGCTTTCATGTCACGTATACTAGGGTGCATTGTGTGAAGCTTTCATGTCACTTATACTAGGGTGCATTGTGTGGAGCCTCCATGTCACTTATACTAGGGTGCATTGTGTGAAGCCTCCGTGTCACTTATACTAGGGTGCATTGTGTGAAGCCTCCATGTCACGTATACTAGGGTGCATTGTGTGAAGCTTCCATGTCACTTATACTAGGGTGCATTGTGTGGAGCCTCCATGTCACTTATACTAGGGTGCATTGTGTGAAGCCTCCATGTAACTTATACTAGGGTGCATTGTGTGAAGCCTCCGTGTCAGAGAAAACGTTTTGTTGTAGAGGCCTTTTACATTATTTAAGTGTTAAATTGTACTAAACAATAAATAATTCAATGTTCCAATAATATTTGTTATCTTTTATCTATAGTTGAGATTATATTAATTAGTTGGAAAGGGAGGAGTTAATGGGGTATTAACGAGAATGATGAAATATTGGTTCTTAATAAAGAAATATTTTCCACTTGGTTATCCCAAATTCAAAGATTAAAACTAACCCAATTCTATGAAAAACCAAGACTTGTAATGTACTGCAGTTACAGAAACCTGTTCATTAATAAATTAATAATGACTCGTATGTTGAGGGTGGACCACATCTTTTAGTTAAGATTTTGGCTAATATTTGACATAAAACCAAAGAGGACTAGCATGGAAACGGTAACAATTTGACAAATATATTATTAAACCCATTTAAGTTGGTTTATTTTATTCTGAAAATTGAAAACTGACACCTGGACACGGGGATTGAACCCAGGGATTTTTGCTTAGTATTCCAATGCTCTGACCACTGAGCTATCCAGGAATCTTCCCGTGCCCGGGGTCGTTCTTCAGCTCATATTTTAAGGCAGAGTCCATGATGGACGTGCGGACGTGTGGTTTATTAAAGATAATAACCAGAAAAAAAAAGTCGTATCGGTGGACACGTGGACTAAACATCAAGCTCGTCTAACTTGGCTTGCCTATGACGTAAAAGTTTGGGGCTCGGATATTGGTCAGTCATGTAAATTAGTTTTTCATAAATAGTAACTTGCTGTCCCTCAACGCTAATGCGGGTACATTTCCTCTATAATCATACTTTATTCATCACCAACTCATTAAAATAATTGTAATGATTATAGTTTTAACGGTGATAAAGAAATTGAGCGTCTATTTATTTCATAAAACGAAATGCCGGTAAAAGTATGTAGCAGTTTCTTGTACAGTGGCAACATCTCACAGAAGATAATAAAAGGGTATCATGGGAAGTATTAGGCCACGTACGATTGAGCTCTTGTGTCGATAAAGTGAAGAGGGTAGCGTAATCTACAGTTTGACATTGACCCTTTTAAGTTGTCTAATCTGACAATGCCAATTTAAGGGAAGTATATGTAATACTTTCCCCAACATCCTACCATCTGTAAAACCTCAATGGTGGTGTCAGATGATAAGACACACAGGCCTGTATGAAAATAACAACCACTAATTGACCTCAACTTCGGATCGATTCAGGACTCTTAAGAGAGTCTATATCACGGCCTAGTCGGTGACCTGGTGGTCTAGGGGTAAGGTGTCGGACTTCTGTGCTGGCGGCCGGGGTTCAATCCTCGGTCCCGGCACAGATTTATCTGATTACCAAACCCTTCCTTCACCTCTGACAAGACATCTTGTGAATGTGGGGAATGCCAGGCCTCCACCGTGGTTCGGATTCCACGTTAAACTGTAGGTCCTCCATTTAATCTCACAATCACCCTACCATTACACATTAGCGTAAATTCAATAAATAAATTAGGCTTATTCATATGTTTATAGATATTTATTCTAAAAAAAACTTATTGAATAGCAGATGATTGATTTTTAAAAAAATAGTTATAATGTTGTTATTAACTAGATTTTTTTTTCAGAGAAACATTATTTGAGTGTAGTTTAAATATAGCCATTTTTTTTAAAAAACTTATTTCAATTCCATTGTTTACTAACGAAGAATAAAAAAACGCCGGGATATAACTGGGACTATTTTCAAATTCTGACAGTTAAAAATATAATAAAAACTGTTTATTATCACCAGTCTTACAAATAAGTTCTTTACGTAAACCTACTTCACTTGACAAAACATATTTTCAAGGTATATGAACTAGAAATTTTTGAACTGTCTTTAAAAAGTCAATGATACCGTAAACTAATTAAATCTACCAAGTTAGGAGTTATAAGTAAGACGAGACGGGCACTTAAGATTGAATGTAGAGATTTGAACAAGTCTGGAAGATATTTCACGATGCCACTAAAATATCTAACTTTAAGTTTGTCAAAGTGGCCATCAATTTGAGAGATTAGAGAACGCCGTATTTATCGTCGGGGCCCATTTCAAGATGAATGAACCCTTAATAAAAAAGCAATCCGATATGGAAGCGGTGTGATGGGGTCTTTTGGAGTCCTTGTCAAAAACTTTGCAATCCAAGTCCTCAAGTTCCAATCCTAACTCAAACAAGATATATTAGAAACCTTAAAATGGGAATAAGTTATCGTGACCTTCAAGATAAAGTTCTCCCTCAGGCTGTAACAGTTCTTTGGTTTGCGTATCAACGTAAGATGTCGTGAAGGAATACATAGAAGTTGATTGAAATGTATAGTACATTCACGATAAGACAAGGAGGAATAAACATAAGTTTATTATAATCTATAGTACATTCACGATAAGACAAGGAGTAATAAACCGAAGATTATTGTAATGTATAGTACATTCACGATAAGACCAGGAGGAATAAACATAAGATTATTGTAATATATAGTACATTCCCAATAAGACAAGGAAGAATAAATAGAAGATTATTGTAATGTATAGTAAATTCACGATAAGACAAGGAGGAATAATTAAAATATTATTGTAATATATAGTACATTCCCAATAAGACAAGGAGGAATAAACAGAAGATTATTGTAATATATAGTACATTCCCAATAAGACAAGGAAGAATAAATAGAAGATTATTGTAATGTATAGTAAATTCACGATAAGACAAGGAGGAATAATTAAAATATTATTGTAATGTATAGTACATTCACGATAAGACAAGGAAGAATAAATAGAAGATTATTGTAATGTATAGTACATTCACGATAAGACAAGGAGGAATTAACATAATATTATTGTAATCTATAGAACATTTATGATAAGACAATGAGGAATAAACAAACGGCGATTGTATTTTACTGTAAAAGTGTCAAGGTCTAGTTTTTAATCTCTCCTAGATTATTTTCTATTTGAATAAGCTAGTGTAAATTAACTTCAAACAGTGCGTCCTTGGTATAGTGTTAGCCATAGCTAGCTTGGTATAATATGCAATTACATTATTTAATTTAAGTAAGGTGTCTGTAATCTTGTTTATTTATAAAATATTTTTTATATTAATATAGTTTTATTTGAAAAAAAAATATCAACTTCCTTTCAGTGTCATTTAAAAATACTATTATATTATGTCAGCGTGCTTTGCCAGTTTTTTTTAATATCAATCTCAAATTAATTTTCTTACAAAATTTAAATAATAAAAAGGGTTATATGCTTTTAGGAGCACCCTTAAAAATGATATCTAAACAATGAACATCGGACTCTCCATGTTTGTTTAAGACACTCGCACTTTGAAAAACATTTTATCTCTTCGAACACTCTAGTCAGAAAAAGCTTTTTTTCCTCTAGAGTGCTTTCAGACGTAAATCGCGGGATATTTTAGGACGCGCCACAAATATTTTGTTTTTTAAGTCGACCTCTTTATCTAGTTATAAAAATATATTTTAACGACGTTGCTTACTTCGAGATATCGAAGTTATTTTGCGAAGTGGGTTGCATCTGATATTGATTCACCTCAGCACTCTAAGCTCTATCACACTTAGACACAGATTTACAAAATAGAAATAGAGAGAAGAAAATAAGCAGTCCACCCTGTGAGGCCTTTTGTTTATCTGCTAAAAACATTTCCCCTTTTCGTATGACGAGTTTACACACTCACTGTACCATTTGTTCCTTGATAGTATTGACTTGCTTTTTAAAATCAACTTTTTTTTTATTGTTTCCTATTCTAGATAAAAAAAATGCTTCCACGGACTTTTATTTTATTTATATCCTGGCAAGAAATCTTCTATAGACCATTTTCGCAACTAAGCCAAATAACCTAAATTTTAGATGATTTATAAGGAAAATACGAAAAAAATTACATCAGGATTAAAAATGATAATTTTTGACACTAAGACCTTCTTTAGAATTATTTAAGAATTGATTGTGTTTGTTTCAACGTTATTTATTTAAAAATAAAACGTAAATTCATTAATATGGGAAATCCTATCTTTACTTTCCGTGACGTCACAGGTAGGCAAGACCATAAAAAGCCATTATAATTTTAAAATCAACAGAGATGTTGCACAAAGGAACGGTGGACCAACTTTCACATATTGGAGCATCTTTCGTTGATATCTTTGAATAGATCCAGACAGATGAACTGTTCTTTGAATAGAGGGAGTTGTCACAAGTCAATATTTAATATCTTTTAAGAGAATCTTTCTCCTTCCTTCCTTCCGAGTTTTACTCACCTCTTTCCAGAAACTCTTTTCTCTTATTCTTGAGTTGTATGCGTCTCTTTGTGACATTTTATGTGCCACAAGAGATACCAAACAAATAAAAAAATTGCATAGCGCCCCAAATAGACTTTTCCTCTCTTTAATTTTAAAATACAGATATTTACTCAAAATTAGGTAAAATTTGTTAAACAAAATAATATACATTGTTGCAAAAAACAATCCATCAAAGAGCCTGAGTGAAATAATGTACACTGTTAAATAAACATTGAAAAACGAGGAGCATCTCTGTCCACCAAAGAGAAAAACAATCAAATTTAATTTTCAGAATTGAACTAAAAAACTATTAATATTATCTTACAAATCAGAAACTATTGATTCAAACAAATATATTTAAAGTAAAAGAGTATAATATTACTACATCTTTACAATTATAAATTATTTCATATCTCAAATAGCTGTGGAGAAAATAGGAACTCGCTGCTAATGTAAAAATACCCTTAAAGTATTATTATTATTATTTTTCTCACCGCGTCTTACTACCCGTTCGGGTTATACGCACTTACGCTAATGTGTAATGGTGGGATGATTGTGAGATGAAATGGAGGACCTACAGTTTAACGTGGAATCCGAACCACGGTGGAGGCCTGGCATTCCCCACATTCACAAGATGTCTTGTCAGAGGTGAAGGAAGGGTTTGGTAATCAGATAAATTTATGCCGGGACCGAGGATTGAACCCCGGCCGCCAGCATAGAAGTCTGAAACCTTACCCCTAGATCGCCGGTTCACCCACCCCTTAAAGTAATTTTCGTGGGGAAAAAAAAAAAGACTTCCCATTTGGTTTGTAATGTTAAACAATGCCTCGAAACAAAAAATTAATAAAAACCTTTATAGCGGATTTTGAGAAAATTAATTTCATCACCTTTTGCCCTTCAGTAAACTACCCTTAATTTTAAAATTAGGTACATAATTCCAAAAAACTTTCTGAAGGACCTTATGAAAGCCCCAGATACAGAGTTTTATCTCAATCCATAAGTCAGTTTCGGCTCTAGTCAGAGATACAGACAGACAGACAGACAGACAGATGGCGTCACAAAAAAAAATCAGTTTCAGGGGGTCATGAAACGTAGATTTTTTTTAAATAAAAATATTGAGTTTTATTTTTTTGACGTTCATAATAATTATCTCTTTTAGGGGTCGAGAAAAAGTAAAAATATGTGGTTGTAGACAATATTAAAATAATTTCTAATGGTATCTAGATTGTTCACCTTTAAAAAATAAAATTTCAAGGATTGTATAGACAATAATTATAAATACTTTTTAATTCTGTTTTTTTAATCTTCAGGTTTCTCAACTAAAAGTTTGTGTGTACACGCTTGTCATCCCGCATACCACCCCGCCTTATTCTGCTTGCCTTGATCATCCTTAATTTGCTTGTGGATGGATGTAAAGCATGAAAGTCTTTAATTATGTAAACTTCTCGATCCTCCCCTTTGATCATCAATATGAAACAAAATAAATAAGTAAATAATAAAGAAAAAAATATCTATAGCCATTTTTCAAGAATTAATGTTGTTATACATTAATCATAAATAAACTACTCTCAAATGAAACTTTTATCTAGAAAAATCAGCATAAATTCTTAATTATAATGTACAATACTCAAAATACGTCCCTTTTTTTACTAAATTGTTAAAAAATTAATCAAAATTATCAATTTATAAGATCAATAATTATTTATCAAATCATAAATTTAGAGCTAGAGTTTTTCTTGTATTATGATCATATAACAACTTGACTGGAAAATAGAGGTTCAAATCCCAGTCTAGTGTACTTAAGGTGGATTTTACTAAACGTTTTCCACTCATTCCATGAAAATGAGTGTGCACTTCCTCTAAATTAAACCTTCCTCATCCATAACACATTATATTAAGAGGAACATTAACTTACAACCCGACCGTTTAGAAGTATGCATTAAAAATGTTTAATCAAGGTCCATTGCTACGATTAATCTTACATTTACATTTCCTCATCTGTACTCCATTAGGGTGGACGTCCTGAAAGGGTGGTCACATAACTTGAATAAAAACCCATCAAAGATCACGGAGTATAATTTTCAGAACCACAACATTTTTGTTAGTCACTGTACTAATTAAATTATATTTCACTTCTCGACAAAAACAAAGTATTTCTTCCATCGCCTGGTTTTACCAGACTGTACTACTCCCAGAATATTTGGTTCCATCACTATTCTACCACCTCCGACTGTACCATATCTTCCTCCACCGCAACACAAACCTAGTTCCGACGCTTTCTTCCCCGCGGAGTTTTAAAACGAACAGATATTGGGATGACTTAAAATTTTCACTTTTCCCTTCTGGCGTTACCCAGAGATTGGTTTGGTTGTGGGGTGTGTGGAGGGGGGGATGGGGTGGTCCTAGGAAAGGAACGGAAGGACGTCATACGAGTCCTCGATAAATATCCTTACCACATCACGGCAACGGCTTCTGTGCAGGACCAAAATAAATTAAATATAAAAGATATAATCTCAAGGTGGCACGCACGGCCATGTGAGGTCTGGGGATTGAGGGAGAGATTGAGATAGGGGAGGGTTTATGAACATAGGGATTGAGAAAGGAATAAATTGGTGGAGGGAAGGATTTATGGAATTAGAGGGGAAGGTTTGAGTAAGGAAGTGTTTGAGGGAAGGAGGGAGGGGAATGATTGAAGAAGAGAAGGGGTTGAGGAAGGAGGGAGGGAAATGATGGAAGAAGAGAAGGGGTTGAGGAAGGAGGGAGGGGATTGATGGGGGAAGAGAAGGGGTTGAGTAAGGAAGGGTTTGAGGGAAGGAGGGAGGGGATTGATGGAAG
>CABEEJ010006174.1:0-20035 GCA_901482245.1 Timema douglasi | reverse complement strand
ACCCCCCCCCCCCCCTCGTTGCGTCACATTATCATTCTTAACGAGCCTCTCTGGTCGGAATCAACGATCCCCTCGTTAACTAGACACGCTTCTGATGGAACAAAGTATTTTATTAACTTTCTCTCCTTCAATAATACCTAACAATAAACATACTAAAAATAATAAAGAAGACAAGGAAAAGCTTTTTTTTATTCTAATTATTGTTATTATTTTTTCAGGAAAATTATTTTTTTCTTTCGTTTATTTCGTCTTCCCCCTTCCCCTCTGTTCTTCACCTAGAGGGAGTAGCATTATTCAAATACTTTTGATGAAAAAGAGAAAAAGGGCAGTAACTCCCCCCCCCCTCCCCCCTCAGCTACTCGCCTTGACCAATTTACTATTGTGAAGTTTCATCTCTCCTCACACCGACTCCATATTTTCCCTCTTCTTTCTGTAACCCCGGGTTTCTTGTTATTGTCCTTCGTCTACTTTGAAATGTCTACAACATCCGAGGGATGTTATCACGCGACAAGGTAGCTTTAAAATCATTTCTGTATCCGATATATAGCAAAAATAATAATTAAATAGATTCATTAACTAGTGGCTCTTTCTTGCGTTCGGTAGAATAACAAACACCTCAGTAAGTGTGTTGGTGACGAGGGAAGTGTGTTGGTGACGAGGGAAGTGTGTTGGGTGACGAGGGAAGTGTTTTGGTGACGAGGGAAGTGTGTTGGTGGCGAGGGAAGTGTGTCGGGTGACGAGGGAAGTGTTTTGGGGGACGAGGGAAGTGTGTTGGGTGACGAGGGAAGTGTTTTGGTGACGAGGGAAGTGTGTTGGGTGACGAGGGAAGTGTGTTGGGTGGTGAGGGAAAGGAAAGTGTGTTTAGTAAATACTCATACAGACTGAAAATGGTTTTAATATTAATACCCGCCTCGGTGGCGTAGTTGGCTAACGCGCTAGTCGTATTGAGCTCGGCTGCTGAGGACGGGGAGATCGAGGTTCGAATCTAGGTCGGGTGAACTGAGGGTGTTTTTTTTATAAATGGTTTTCCACCCTCCACGCAAATGCGGGTTCACTTCCTCTAATTCAACCTTCCCAATTCCTAATCCATTAGCGTAATTAGTACTTAAAGCGTATAACCCGAACGGGTAGTAAGACGCGGTGCTAATCATAATAAAAATATTTTATAAAGTTTCTGGTGTTAACGTCCTCGTGAGAAACTAAACTGAAGTGGAAACTTTAAAACTTGGGAAATCTCGATTTCATTGGTTCCTTTTAAATAGCTGAGATTTTTAATTTCGCAGAGTCAAGGGATTAAAAATAAGCTATATGGTTGGCCGGACAGACTTTCTCTCTTTTATCTCGAAATAAAGGCCTATACTAAAAACTAGTAAGATAAGTGACGTTAAATAATATACATTGTTGCGGAAATACTCCGCCAGAGATAATACATGAAATAACTACACTGTTACAGAAACATTGAGAAAAGAGGAATATCTCTCTCCACCAAAGAGCATAACAATAATTTTCAAAGTGTTCCATAAAAAATGTATATTTTTGCTTATAGCTCAGAAACTATTGGTTTTATAAAAATATATTTCAAATCTAATACTTATATTATTAACTTTATGATAATAAGTCATTTCGTATCTGAAATAGTTGCGGCATATGATCAAACTGTAAATCTACGTATATTTATTATTATTATTATTATTATTATTATTATCACCGCGTCTTACTACCCGTTCGGGTTATACGCACTTACGCTAATGTGTAATGGTAGGGTGATTGTGAGATGAAATGAAGGACCTACAGTTTAACGTGGAATCCGAACCACGGTGGAGGCCTGGCATTCCCCACATTCACAAGATGTCTTGTCAGAGGTGAAGGAAGGGTTTGGTAATCAGATAAATCTTTGCCGCGACCGAGGATTGAACCCCGGCCACCAGCACAGAAGTCTGACACATTACTCCTAGACCGCCAGGTCACCGGGTACGTATATGTAAATACCCTTAAAATAATTTTTATGGGAAAACAATAATGGCCATTTTGTTACTAGTATTAAGCAATGCCCGGATTCAAAATGTAAGTAAAATCGTTAAATTATGTTTCAAGAAAATCGATTCTTTTTTCCTTTCACCCTTCAGTAAGCTATACTTTATTTTAGGGTTGACTATCTAATTCTAAAAACTCCTCGGAGGAACTGTATTAAAACCCTAAATACCAAGTCTTAGCCCGAACGGGAAAATATATTAGGCTCTAGGTCGAGATGCGGACAGACGGCATCGCGAAAACCATTTTTACTCTTTCAGGAGGTAATAAAACGTCAACATCCAACAAAATATCGATTCAGATTTTTTTTTTCTTTGATCCCATTATTTCTCTCTACGATGGATCGAGAGAAAGTAAAAAGTTAAATTTGAAAATTTCCATCTTGGATCTCAAGTTGTGAGGGTCAAAAGCTCCCATGGATTCACTTTGGGATAATTGTACCCCTAGTACTTCCTTTTTTTGACCCTTCATCAGTCTTTCAAACACCAGTTATCTGAATTTGTTTGCATCCATATATTATTCTGCCGTTTACACAAGTAAGACCGATATCCATTTGTTTGAAGAGTGTGTGCCTACGTAACCTTCTCGGATGTGCTGACTGGGAACATAGATCCCGAGTATTTGGAACAGACAAACATTATCTGCGAAGGTCCACACGAAAAATGTTTATCCAAGCGCGTTTCTGGCCAAGTAAAGCGTTCCTTCCTCGGACCCAGGTCGGAAACCTTTTCTTACACACTGAATATTATAATCTCTGAGATAGATATCGGCCAAGTTTAATTTCTCCTGAGGATATTGACACGAGAAACATGATTAAATGAGTTACAATCTTCTCACATTCACTAATTGACTACAGCGCTTGGTGGTTGAATGTGTCACTAACGTCAGGTTTTCTGCAAAACAAATATTTTAATATTATAGTATATCACCTTCCTCTGGATACCGGTGACCTGGCGGTCTAGGGGGCAAGGTGTCAGACCTCTGTGCTGGCGGCCGGGGTTCAATCCTTGGTCCTGGCACAGATTTATCTGATTACCAAACCCTTCTTTCATCTCTGACAAGACATCTTGTGAATGTGAGGAATGCCAGGTCTCCACTCGTGGTTCGGATCCCACGTTAAACTGTAGGTCCTCCATTTCATCTCACAATCACCCTAACATTACACATTAGTGTAAGTGCGTATAACCCGGACGGGTAGTAAGACGCGGTGCTAATAATACTCTGGATACAAATACAATCATTTTAAAATCTAACGGGACAATTTGTCATCTCTGAATGTTATTATTTGCTTGGATTTAGTATTTTCTAAAAAAAAATAAAAAAATTATTGTCCCCCGCTTTCCCGCCTCTCGTCCCCAACACATTTGATGTGTCTATGTATTAATGTAATAGGCTCCAGGTACCCACTCCCTCAACCCAGCCCCTTCACCTACTTAATAGGCCGCAAGCCGCCACTGCGGGAACATCTTGATGGGACCTGCAGTTCACTCCGTGTTCAGCGTAGCTACGAACGATAGAGATGTGGTATTTGACTAACTGAGTGTTGGAAGAAAAGTATCGATTTTGAACTTACTCAGTATTGGATAAAATTTATCGATTTTGGACTCATTGAGAATTGGATGAAACGTACCGATTTTGGACTCATTGAGTGTTGGAAGAAAAGTATCGATTTTGGACTCCTTGAGTATTGGATGAAACGTATCGATTTTGGACTCATTGAGAATTGTATGTAAAGTACCGATACTTGACACATTTCGATTATTGGATGAAAAGTATCGATACTTGACACATTTATTGTATTTGAAGAAATGTATCAATAACAGTAAGGATCGCTATTGAAATAATAAGTAATAAATTGTATCCGAAGATAATATTTGTCGGTGTTTTCACGAATGAAAATGATGATGATAATTTTTTTTCTCTATCTGTATATTTATTCTATATATTTGGAATTTTTTTGTATTCAATCTAATAACGGCAACTAAAACTTTAGTAATAGAATGGTATTTTTCCTACAACGCCTCTTGTGTTCAAGAGTATCTAGCTACAATATCCACAGGTCTCGGGTTCAATCCCCGGCGATTACAGATTGTTCTGTGAAGCCGTAAGTCTGTAATGGGGTAAAACCTAGCCTCGTGAGGACAAATGAGGAGTTACTTGATTAAAGAAGTAATTGCTCTGGTCTAGAAAACTGAGATCAACGTGCAGAGGGTTCGTTGTGCTGACCTCATGACACCCCCTATAAGCAAATGTTGGCACTATCTTCGCCGATATACGGCCACCGCTTGGTCGATTTAGCTCGCTTGGGGCCTGACGTCATGAAGTTTATTTTTTATCAGTAAATAAAATATATCTCTCTTCGGCTAAGAATAATAACAGAGCACTCACTTGAGTGGCAGTGTGCAACAAATAAATAGAAATCTGGGAGAGAGAAAGAGGTATTTTTAAAATTATCATTGTGTGAAAGAGGAAAAAAAAATAACGTTTTTCTTAGAATTAATATCAGAAAGCTCAAAATCTATATAAAGTTGATACCCTTTGGGCGAGTGAACATTTAATTAGAAAGGCGAGTTAGGACTCATTCAATACAACTTTTACCAATAAAAAGGCTAAGAACAAATCTTAGCGCGATAATTTGCAGCCATCGCTGCATACGGTCTAATTGTTTAAACTTTTATTTTGTGAAGCTAACAATAAAATACTCGACAGTGTTCATATTATCATATTATTTGTGAATAGGAAAATGGGATTGTAGACTTAAAATAAGAAAATATAGAAAGTTAAGGTTTGGACAACACAATATTAAGTGGTTTTTTTTAGCACCGCGTCTTACTACCCGTTCGGGTTATACGCTTTAAGTACTAATTATGCTAATGGTTTAGGAATTGGGAAGGTTGAATTAGAGGAAGTGAACCCGCATTTGCGTGGAGGGAGAGTGGAAAACCATTTAGGAAAAACCACCCCCAGTTCACCCGACCGAGATTCGAACCTCGATCTCCCCGTCCTCAGCAGTCGAGCTCAACACGACAAGCGCGTTAGACAACTACGCCACCGAGGCGGGTTTTTAGAGATTAGAAAAGCTATATTTATTCATTCAGAGGAAATGTACTCGCATTTGCGAAGAGGAAGAGTGGAAATCAAATTTGCAAAAAAAAATCCCCCTGAGTCTCGGCCCGTCATCAGCAGTCTAGCGGCCACCGAAGTGGGTTATTAAGTATTATTCTCTATCTAGTTGCCTATTTTTTATTTTGTTGTCTGTTTCTATTCTTTCCCTCTGTTCCACTTTAGTTCTTCTATACATTCTAATCTTTCATTTCTCTTTGTGTATCTTTGAAGGTAGTAAGGGAGAGAAAGGGTTTGGGGGGGTAAAGGGAAGGTACGAAGGCTCGCACACGCACAAGAAATAGCAGCCATTTCATAATGTCATCTTACAACTTTATTTCCTCTTTCATTTTCCTTTTACATTTTGTTAAAAGTTTTCATTTACTTTATTTTGGTTCCTCAACGAGATGTATTGTTTTAGTGTTCTCTTACTTTTTATAAAATAAATTAATGATGTGACTAGACTGGAATATTTATCATTCATTACGTTCGCAGATGAACTTTATTTTAAGTTTCAACTTTTTCCTGACCTCCTCCGCCAAGCAGTTGATACAATCGTAACAATTAAAATGGCCGTCTTTGCTGTGACCTAGAAAATAAGCTGGACTGTTATTTTTATAATTGTTTTAGTAAATTTAACTCGACTAATTATTATATTAAGCTGTATGTCTATGACACACCAATCTATGATTTATTATTTTTCTACTAAACTAAGTTTAAACTCAAGACGGTGGATTAGGTATTCCCAGGTCTCTCAGGAGGACAAAGAGATCTCATTGGTTCCTTGAATAAATATTTCAACCAATGTCGTTCAAGAGCTGCGGAATCCATACTAGGGTATAATTTCAACCAATTAGGTGTCGAAACATAATATACAGATGCTGGAAATCATTTTATTTTCTAAATCGAACTTAAGTTATTAAATACTAATTATACTTTACCTTAAGGTTGTAATACTCCAAGACAATAGTTATATCTATTTTTAACTGATTTGTATTCCTTTATAATAATCAAAACCCCAGAGGGGTGCATGGGGCATGATCCCAAGAAATTGATCGATCTACCTCGAAGACTTATTTCCCTTGACATGTCTAACATTATTGTGTGTGTGTGTGTGTATGTTTTTTTAAGAGAGTTCAGAAAAGTAACATTCTCTTCATTCATTTATGTTTGTAATAATGTTACCAATTTTGTAACTGTGTGTATTTATACTTAATTTAGAAGAGATATGTTAGGAAAAGTGTATCTACCCCACGGGAAGGAAGTGACGCAACCAACAATACTCCCGCGTGCGATACCCTCAGGGCCTGTCTCGTCGGAACCCTCTCTCTCTCTCTCTCTCTCTCTATCCAGACCAAACATGAATAGACTGACCAAACACACCGCCATGAAAAGATGAGGACGGAATATTGGCAAGAGGGGGAAGGGGGGAGCCTACATATTGAATAACATTTCCCTCCATATTGGGGTCTACTTTTTATTTAGACTTCCTTCAATCCCGGGGATATTCATGGTTAGTCTTGAAAATGGCCGCAGACTTGGAGAACTTATTTCTCTCTTAGAATTATATTTATTTTTCTCGTGATATTTATTTGTTATTGAATACAGAGTTTTTAATATTCGTACCACTTTTAAATAAACATAACTTAATAATATTAATAGTTATGTGACCAATAGATCTAGTTCCATTTACGCTTCTTTTAATTTGAGGATTTTTTTTTAAATTTCAAGTTGATATTTTTCCTTGGTGTCAAGAGCAGAGTTCAAATCCAAGTCGGGTGCATTTTCCTTATTTGTTTTTACACTCTCCCTCCACGAAAATGTAGGTTCACCTCCTCTAAATTAAATCTTACCCATCACCCAACATATTAGCGTAATTAGTATACCAGCGTATTTCTCGAATGGGTAGTAAGACAAGAGGATAAAAAGGAATGGAATGGTACACTGCCCAGACTTTCTATGTCCTTTATGTGAATTAGACTTATAGCTAGTAGGACAAGTGAGACGAATAAATATACATTGTTACAGAAACCCAATGGAAAACGGAGCATCGCATTTCACCAAAGAGCATACTTGAATTAATAGACACTGTCACAGAAACATATTATTTGTTCTGTGCATTTTCAACTCCGCATTTCTCAAAGCTCTCTTTAAAAACAAAGTATTTGCTTTTACCTTGGAAAATATTATCAAAATTGGAAATTGATGCTTATGGTAAGTAACCAAAAGCCATTTTCATAAAATAAAGACATGCACCATTTTGTTTGTAATGTTAAACAGCGCTTGTATACCAATTCTAAACAAACCTGCTTCGGCGAGTGCGTGGTCTAGCGCGCTACTTTCGTGTTCGACTAAATTACCGAAGATGGAAGATCGGGGTTCGATCATGTTTGAGTGCACCGAGAAAGGTTTCCCTAATTGGTTTTCCACTCTCTCACTCCACGCAAATGCGGGTATATTACCTCTTAATTAAGCCTTCCTAATCTCTAACCCTTTAGTGAAATTAGTATTTATGCGTACAACCCGAATGGGTAGTAAAACGTGGTGCTTAAAAAAAAAGAGCCTAAACAAAATCAATTTTTTATCTATTTCTGCCCTTATGTTAACTATCGTTAATTTTAATTTTAGGGTTGTATAAATAATTCCAAAATCTCCTGAGGCGAAACTTATTAAAACCCTAGATACCAAATGTTATCCCAACCAGCACTTTTTTCGGGTTCAGGAAATCATGAAACGCCCATCAAAATGTCAAACTCTATTCTCTTGAAGAGATGTCACGAAAAGAAACTGTTCCTCTTAAACATACTCGGTGTCTGTGTATATAAGTACAGTGATATTCTAAAGGACATGTGGAGTCCATTTGTTGAATTGATAGAAAACAAGAAATACGAAGACTGAAGGGGTTCGTTCGTACGTAGCTTTTATACTCGCTGAAAAGTTATCGTTGCTTTTCCTTTTGTGGACACAAACAAACACAAACGACGGGGGAACAAAATGGTCTAAAAAGTGCAACAGTAAATAAAGCACAACTCCTATGCAGTAGAGAGAGGAACTACAGAAAATATCGGAACGGAGTTGATATAAAACAGAAACAAGAGGTTTTGTTTTTACTTTCTCGCGAACTCTTGACTGGAGAAATGAGTATGATCGTCAAACTAATTCTCATTCGAGATTTTGTTGGATATCGACGTTTCCATGACCCGAAATAGTGATTTTTTTTTTCGATGCTGTTTTTCTGTATCTTGATCTAGACCCGAAACCATTTTACCGATCAGACTATAACTTGATAAGATACCCCTGAAAAGATGTTGTAATTAGAAATCTCAGGCCTAAAATTAAGGGTAGTTTCTTGAAGCGTAAAAATAGAATAAACCGATTTTTATCAAAATACGCTTTAACTATTTTCTAATAAAGTTGGTATCCAAGCACTGTTTAACATTACAAACAAAATGGTGGACGTAGTTTTTTTTTTCCCCCATAAAAATTACTTTTAGGGTAATTTACATAAGCGTCAATTTCCAATTTTGGTCGTATCTTTGCCAATATCTCATAATCGAAAAGTTGTGTCACTATTAAAGTTATAAAACTTTTATTCAAAACACAGATTTATCTGATTACCAAACCCTTCCTTCACCTCTGACAAGACATCTTGTGAATGTGAGGAATGCCAGACCTCCACCGTGGNTTGCTGTTTGTGCGAAGCTAAATTGAAGTCTTTGATTCAATTAAAAAGGATTATTTTTAAGAATTTCTTACACGTGTCCAATTTTTTTTTGTAAAAAACATTTGTAATAATCACTAATCATCTTATCGACTGTCAACTTTTTTTTAACATAAAACTCTATAAAGCTAATAAAAACGTTGGAATAAAACATAGCTTTGTGTTTTCCCTCCCTATATATATATATATATATATATATATATATATATATATATATATAAACAAATACATTATTTTAAATAGAGCTAAATGGGAATTGTGAAATTTTTTCCTTAAGCACCGCGTCTTACTACCCGTTCGGGTTGAACGCTTATGTACTAATTACACTAATGGTTTTATGAATAAAGAAGGTTGAATTCAAAGGAAATGCACCCGCATTTGCGTGGAGGTAAAGTTTAGAACAATTTCGGGAAAACCACCCTCAGTACACTCGACCGAGATTCTAACCTCGATCTTTCCGTAATTGACAGTCTAGTCTACTGCGAGAGTAGCGCGTTAGACCATGCGGGTGAAATGGGGAGTTTAAAATGCACAGAACAAAAATATGTTTCTGTAACAATGTTCATTATTTCCGGTATGCTCTTTTGGTGGATTATGGTGCTCTTTTATTTCATCATGTATCTGTAACAATGTATATTATTTAGTTTCACAAATCTTAATACATTTAAGTAAATATCTACATTTTTTAGATAAGAGAGAGAGAAAGAAAGTCTGTGCGGTGCACCGAACCATTTTATTTATCGTTCAGGCAAATACATTTCAAACTAGGAAATGAAGGAATTGATGAACACCCCTTCAGCCAGAATCGTTCAGGACCAAGAACCTAACACAACACAGTTCCCGGGGATCCTTGTACCAGAGGAGGAGGCAGAGGGGTTGTCAGATCTTATTTACCTCCCTCATCTTCTCCTCATGATCGTTCCTGTGTTGATCGCAGTTTTGAATAACATCTCCTCCATATACAGTATGTAAGTATGTATCAGTATTTGATTTGTAGCGTTCGAATGAATGGAACTAAAAGAAATAAAACTATATATCAATCACTAGACCAAATACTTTTTGTTAGAGACGACAGAGTTAGGTTGCATCAGATCTAGCATGTTCTAACGGCACTTAAATCTTCTACTGGCATTTAACACTGTTCTACTTTCTCTAAAATATATTCTACTTGCACTAAAATATTTTCTGATGGCGCTTAACTCGGTTTTAATGTCACTTAATTCTACTCTGATGGCGCTTATTTTTACTCACTTTTTTGACTTTGTTTTAATGGCCCTTACCTCTGTTCTAATTGTGAGTTTATATCTGTACTACTATCGTTTGACTTTGTTATAATGACCCTTGGTTCTTTTCTAATGGCTTGTTTGTGTTTGTTCTAACGGCGCGTAACTTGCTTCTTCTGCAATGCTAAACAATGTTCTACTTGTTCTGGATTGACTCACTCTACAGCCACTACTTGACTGCAAACAAATTAGAAACAACAACAAAATAAAGACGTAAGATAAAAACTAAAATTTAATAAATGAGCCAGTTTATATTTTTTTTGGAAGGTGAAGAGGTTTTTTCCTGGCGCAATAAGTTTTTCCGTGCTCTAGATAATGTCCTCCGCGCAGGGAGGCGTCTCCCACAAACTTCATGAAATATGAGTCTCATTTTAAAAGTAATGTACCCGCGCACTCAATATTTGCACGGCCTCCCTTCCTACCTTTCCAAAAACTCCAACGACGTCTTTTATTTTTTTTAAACATTACCATATAGAGAGACGCCAGGTATTCCCCGTGGATTAAGTACAGTCCGGTTACGAACAAGTGTGGACTTGTGTATATGAGCTGGTCAGTTTAATTACTCCAAACATTCTATTTATTTGAGGTATTTAACGTGCACTTTCTGAACCGACTGATTATATCGGCACACGAGAATTTCTATGATCGAGAGGGAAAGAGACCTACCAATTGTGCAGGGAAAGGTATGTTCACATACCTTCCAGGGTTCTTTTACATGTCACAATCGACATGAAGCCGATGGTTTTTACTTCCCATCAGAAGGAAGTTGTGTTACGGATGGTTATCGCCCAAGAAAAATCCGTCGACCCTAGTCGTGTTTGAACCCACGATCCTCAGATCTTGAGGCGTGCACTTTACCCCCCAAGTTCACCGATATCGATTACACTTTATAATTTTACCTTCTGGATTAAAGTAGCATTCACTCCACTTGATTTTTTCCCTCAGTTTATAATATAATCGTAGAGACTGGGTGACATATCTTTTGTATTTTCTGTTTTGGGTAGTTATACTTCTTTCGGTTACATTTTAGTTTAGGGCACGCGAGAAAAGGTCACAGTTTTTTTGCAGTTTTTAAGGCAAAACATTTTTTTAAGTCAAAATAAATAAAAAATTGCTCCAGTATAAACATAAAGTTTAATTTTCTTCGCGTGGTGATATCAACAGTTGTTGAATATCTGTCTGAACTAAATGGGGGAAAAAAAAATTTGAATGAAGAGAAAAGGTTATCATTAAATTCAAGGACACCCTTGACAGATATACAACTAATGTTGAGGCCACCATGTGGAGAAAATTAAACTCTGTATAACTATTTGATTATTTAAAAAAAAAAAAAAGATTGTATAGAAACGGCAAAATCACCATCTTTTTCAGTTTTCCCGCGTCTCCTTCCACCGCACCTTAATACTTTCCAGTTTGACTAGTGACTCTTGTTTATTTTACATTTCAGTTTCTTGACATCTCTATATAATTTCCTGTTTGTCTAGTTCTTTCTTCTTTCGTTCAAACTGTCTCTTTGAAAGTTCATAGCGATAATTCTCTCACATTTATTACTAGAACCATATTATTCTATAAATATACTGTTATATATAAATAGCATGTTGTGATATACTTGTGTTTTAGTAGTATTTTGGTAATATACTTAAATTTATGGAGCATATTGGTAACACAATTTTATATTTGTGAATCATGTTGGTAATATACTGTTATATTTGTGAGGCATGTTGGTAATATACTGTTATATTTGTGAGGCATGTTGGTAATATACTGTTATATTTGTGAGGCATGTTGGTAATACACTGTTATATCGCTCTATAATGTTGGTAATAGATTGTTATAATTGTGACGCGTGTAGAGAAATTGTCTCCAGGCCAAACTTGCAACTAAGATAACTTGTAGTTAAATAAAACGAGGCAGTAACGGACACAATTCAACCTCAACATCTGTCAATAAATCGCAACACACACGCGCGCGCGCGCGCCGGGATGCCCCTGTTAGCTACCTACCCGCCGAACAATCCAGGGCAACAACCAGACTACTTGGTATTCAGGCCGCGGCGTCTCTCTTACCAACAACCCCTCTTGTAATGGGACAACGGGACGCTAATGATTGCCTCCCCTTCCCTCCGGACCGGCGGGCGGTAACCACCGCTTAAACTACTTTTAATCGGTGTATTTATCTCCTGTACCTATCAGCAAGGGTTAGATTTAATTGCGCTATCGAGTGCAAACAAGGGCTATCAGCAACTTTTACTACCTAACCCAAGGTCAAAAGGAGGATTAAATATAACTTGATAGCATTCTCCTGGCTTTAAGAAGATAAAATTAATTGAGGAAAAGATTTTTAACCCTAAACTTCGAGGGGGGAGGGGGGGAGGATAGTAGTAGTATGGTCCGCTTCGGTGGTCGCGTAGTCTAACGCGCTACATTGGCAGTAGACTAGACTGGCGATGATGGGGATATCGGGGTTCTAATCCCGGTCGGATATACTGAGGTTGGTTTCCCAGTCTCCCTCCCTGAAAATGCGGGTATACTTCCTCTAGATTCAACCTTTCTAATCCTTAGCTCCTTTGAGTAATTATTATATAGGCGTATAACCCGGACGGGTAGTAAGAGGCGGTGTCTAGATGCATTGAATGGCTAGTTTAGAAGTTAAAAGTAGTGTTATGTGAAAACAACAAAAACCTTATCCAAGATTTCGGCCTCAACTGTGCTTCGCATGTTTAAACTTAAAGCTTCGCATTTATCGATTGTCCTTCGCACACCCCTTGATTTTTCTGCTTTATCCGGGTGGTCTAAGTGTGTATTATACGCGCGACTTAACCTAATGCCTGTCGCTGTTCCAACTTGACACCGCTACGAGATGTAGCCTAAAGAAGGAGGGAGCCATCTTGCGTTCCACTATTTGATCACCCTGGATTAAGTGTTTATAATCCCCGCCGGGATTTAAACCCCGTCCTAAGACCCCCTCCGCATTGGAGTTGAGCCTGTCTGAGTAGACTACGCGGAGTAATTACAGGCTCCACTTGATTCTCTGCAGCCAACCCCATCACAAGTGTTATCCTTGCAGCTCAGAGAGGGAAGCTTGTTGGCGTTGCGTTGGACAGACTGTAAGACTGTCTCTGTAAGGGGATGGCCGCTAAGAAACAAGTTATAGGAGTTGAAAGGAGGAATACGCCTATACATTGATTAATAGACGCTATTCTACTGTTTGCACGTAGAATAATAGAGGTCTTATACTATATTACTTGTGACACGTGGCGTAATAAAGGTCTTCATACTATATTACTTGTGACACTGTGGCGTAATAGAGGTCTTCATACTATATTACTTGTGACACGTGGCGTAATAAAGGTCTTCATACTATATTACTTGTGACACGTGGAATAATAGAGGTCTTCATACTATATTACTTGTGACACGTGGCGTAATAAAGGTCTTCATACTATATTACTTGTGACACGTTGAATAATAGATACCAGAACTTCTATATCTCTAGCTAAAGAAATGACCCTTCAGTCCCATATCAACCCCAATTGTTCAGTTTACGTTGTTAATATTTTCATGAAACAATGTCTAGAGACCCTCTTCTGTGGTCCAATGGTCTAAGGCGTCATTCTCGCAATATACTAAACTTCTGATGACGGCAAGTCTGGTATTGAGAATGTTTTAGATTCTTCACTCTCTCTACACACAAATGTGGGTACAATTCCTTTAAATTTAGCCTTCCTCGTCCCTAACACAGCGTAATTATGACATCACATCGAACCCTAACCGCTGCTGTGAGCCAGAGGTGTAAAATGAATACATAAAGAGTTTGGAGGATGTCGAGCTCATTTAGTGTTTGTTACTCCACTGTTGAGATCTCGTCCTGTTTCTGAGACGAGAGGGAAATAAACAGAATTTAACAATGAATTGGCAACACTGTGACTCCATTCTCCACCTTTATTGACACCATTACTCGTCTTTTCTGGTAACATCCGAACTTTGTTAACGTTCGCTTTAATGTCTGACGCTGTTAACTCTCGCACAGTTAAATTCGGAGTATAGATGTAAAAAAATTGTTTGTTACCTCGTTGGGGGTAACTTGGAATATTATGCCTTGATTCCTTTTTTTCTTTGACTTAAATAGTGATGAAAATAGTGAGTTTAAGAGGTTTTAGGCAGTAATGGTCCCGTGACAAAATTTTCGTGGTGGCCCCCCTCCCCCGATCTTATGTGTAATTGTATATTAAAATAAATTATTACATATACACTTATTATTAGAATTCATTTAAAAGTTCTGTGGAAAGTAATGTATGCAAAATAATTGTCACGTAAATTATTATTATTATTATTATTATTATTATTAGCACCGCGTCTTACTACCCGTTCGGGTTATACGCACTTACGCTAATGTGTAATGGTAGGGTGATTGTGAGATGAAATGGAGGACCTACAGTTTAACGTGGGATCCGAACCACGGTGGAGGCCTGGCATTCCACACATTCACAAGATGTCTTGTCAGAGGTGAAGGAAGGGTTTGGTAATCAGATAAATCTGTGCCGGGACCGAGGATTGAACCCCGGACCCCAGCACAGAAGTCTGACACCTTATCCCTAGTCCGCCAGGTAAATTATTTATTGGAAAATAAAATGCTCTTTCTTTTCTGGTTACATATATCTTGTTAAATATTGATTTTACAGAAAAATATATACAATAATTTTTTGTGGGGCGTGAAATTACGCAAAGTAAAGTGACTATTGAGTAATTTTTTGATTGAATAGTGAGATATTTATGAACCAAACAAAAATGTTTAAAAGACAACACTTTCATCTCTTACCAAATTAATTTTGGGCGCGGGCTTGTCACCTACGTATTCGTATAGCTACGCCGCTGGAAAGTTTGTAAACAAACATATTTCGGAAGAAAACTTGAAATCAAACTTTTATGGAAAAGTTAAAAGATTTTAAAGCTAGTACATGAGGGAATATTCAAACTAAGTGATTGGAAGGCGTTCTTTATATTCCATTTTCATTTTCAAAACAATGTATACATAACTTTTTAGAGCCACTGCTGAACTAAGCCGAAAATTATATTTACAACTTTGACAATACATAATAAATATCTACTAGTTTACCAACTAACTGATATGTTATTACCAGGTGACCTGGCGGTCTAGGGGTTAGGTGTCAGACTTCTGTGCTGGCGGCCGGGGTTCAATCCTCGGTCCCGACACAGATTTATCTGATTACCAAACCCTTTCCTCACCTCTGACAAGACATCTTGTGAATGTGGGGAATGCCAGGCCTCCACCGTGGTTCGGATCCCACGTTAAACTGTAGGTCCTCCATTTCATCTCACAATCACCCTACCATTACACATTAGCGTAAGTGCGTATAGCCCTAACGGGTAGTAAGACGAGGTGATAATAATAATAATAATAATAATAATGTTATTACCAATCCAGGAAATGAAGACACACAAATTCTCAAGTTTATTTTTTATTCTTAAAGTAACTTAGATACACCGCTTCGGTGGCCACATTGTCCAAGGTGTCATTCTCGAAATAGACTGGACTGACGATGACGGGGATATCGGAGTTTGAATCCCGGTCAAGTGTACTGGAGGGGGTTGTCACTAAATTGTTTTCCAGTCTCCTTCCCTAAGAATGTGGGGACTATTCCTTTCTTACTCAACCTTCCTTATCACCTACCTTGGTGGAGTAGTTAGCTGACGCGCTAATTTCGTGTTGATCTCGACTGTCAAGTACGGGGAGATTGAGGTTCGAATCTCGCTTGGGTGACCTGGGGTGGTTTTCCCTAATTGGTTTTCCACTCTCTCTCGACGCAAGTGCGGGTTCACTTCCTCTATATGCAACCTTCCCAATCCCTAACCCATTAGTGTAATTAGTACTCAAGCGTCTAACCCGAATGGATAGTAAAACGCGATACTAACTATTATTATCAACCTTCCTGATTCATAACTCATTATAGTAATTAATACATATGTGTATAGCTTGAACAGGTAGTAAGAAATAATAATAATAATAATAATAGTGATTTGATAGTAATAAAATCTATTATGCTTAGAAATTCTCGCTACTTGACGCTACTCGTAAGACATTTTGTTTAAAAAATTTTTTTATAAAAAAATAATGTCAAAATGTGTGTGTATCCAAATCCAGAGAACGAGTTTTTTAATTTCCCTCTCCACTCTCGCAGCAACTTTGTCTTTGAGCGGTTGTCAGAGAGCGCTGAGCGAAACTTCAATCGCATGCACGCACATTTTAACAAGCTTTCAAAAGAGAAAAGTTGACAGAAATGGTGGTTGTAGGGGCGGGGGATGAAATCTGGTGGGGGTTTCTATCGCCCGAGACAAAAACCTTGTTGCGAGGGGATATAAGGGACTCTCACTTATTGCGTGTCTTTGTCGGCTTAGTTTGATATTGCTGTTCTCAGAATTACTCTTGATTATCAATCTTGAGCACCGCCAAACATTGGACACAGTTTAGACAATAGTTGATGAACACCCTGTAGTCACCAGAGATACTTCGTGCTATCGATATAGAATAGAGACCCTCCAGACATTGGACACAGTTCAGACAATTACTTGATGAACACCCTGTAGTCACCAGAGATACTTCGTGCTATCGATATAGAATAGAGACCCTCCAAACATTGGACACAGCTCAGTCAATATTTGATGAACACCCTGTAGTCACCAGAGATACTTCGTGCTATCGATATAGAATAGAGACCCTCCAGACATTGGATACAGCTCAGACAATACTTGATGAACACCTTGTAGTCACCAGGGATACTTCGTGTTATCGATATAGAATAGAGACCCTCCAAACATTGGACACAGCTCAGACAATACTTGATGAACACCTCTGTAGTCACCAGAGATACTTCGTGCTATCGATATAGAATAGAGACCCTCCAAACATTGGACACAGCTCAGACAATACTTGATGAATACCCTGTAGTCACCAGAGATACTTCGTGCTATCGATATAGAAAAGAGACCCTCCAGACATTGGGCACAGCTCAGACAATACTTGATGAACACCCTGTAGTCACCAGAGATACTTCGTGCTATCGATATAGAATAGAGACCCCCAAACATTGGACACAGCCCAGACAATACTTGACAAACACCCTGTAGTCACCAGAGATACTTCGTGCTACCGATATAGAATAGAGACCTTCCAGACATTGCACACAGCTCAGACAATACTTGACGAACACCCTGTAGTCACCAGGGATACTTCGTGTTATCGATATAGAATAGAGACCCCCCAGACAATGGACACAGCTCAGACAATACTTGATTAACACCCTGTAGTCACCAGAGATACTTCGTGCTATAGATATAAAATAGAGACTCTCCAGACATTGGACACAGTTCAGACAATACTTGATGAACACCCTGTAGCCACCAGGGATACTTCGTGCTATCGATATAGAATAGAAACCCTCCAGACATTGGATACAGCTCAGACAATACTTGATGAACACCCTGTAGCCACCAGGGATACTTCGTGCTACCGATATAGAATAGAGACCCTCCAGACATTGGACACAGCTCAGACAATACTTGATGAACACCCTGTAGTCACCGGAGATACTTCGTGTTATCGTTATAGAATAGAGACCCCCCAGACATTGGACACAGCTCAGACAATACTTGATGAACACCCTGTAGTCACCAGAGATACTTCGTGCTACCTATATAGAATAGAGACCCTCCAGACATTGGACACAGCTCAGACAATACTTGACAAACACTCTGTAGTCACCAGAGATACTTCGTGCTTCTCCAGACATTGGACACAGTTCAGACAATACTTGATGAACACCCTGTAGCCACCAGGGATACTTCGTGCTATCGATATAGAATAGAGACCCTCCAAACATTGGACACAGCTCAGACAATACTTGAACACCCTGTAGTCACCAGAGATACTTCGTGCTACCGATATAGAATAGAGACCCTCCAAACATTGGGCACAGCTCAGACAATACTTGATGAACACCCTGTAGTCACCAGGGATACTTCGTGCTATCGATATAGAATAGAGACCCTCCAAACATTGGACACAGTTCAGACAATACTTGATGAACACCCTGTAGTCACCAGAGATACTTCGTGCTTTCGATATAGAATAGAGACCCTCCAAACATTGGACACAGCTCAGACAATACTTTATGAACACCCTGTAGTCACCAGAGATACTTCGTGCTATCGATATAGAATAGAGACCCTCCAGACTTTGGACACAGTTCAGACAATACTTGATGAACACCCTATAGTCACCAAAGATACTTCGTGCTATCGATATAGAATAGAGACCCTCCAGACATTGGACACAGTTCAGACAATACTTGATAAACACCCTGTAGCCACCAGAGATACTTCGTGCTACCGATATAGAATAGAGACCCTCCAGACATTGGACACAGCTCAGACAATACTTGACAAACACTCTGTAGTCACCAGAGATACTTCGTGCTATCGATATAGAATAGAGACCCTCCAAACATTGGACACAGTTCAGACAATACTTGATGAACACCCTGTAGCCACCAGGGATACTTCGTGCTACCGATATAGAATAGAGACCCTCCAGACATTGGAGACAGCTCAGACAATACTTGACATTTTTTTTATCACCGCGTCTTACTACCTGCTCATGTCATACGCATATATGATAATTACTCTAATGGGGATGGTATTGAGAGGAAGCATTTTATAGGTAACCCACACGTATTTGCGTGGAGGGAGATTGAGAAACAATTTAGCAAAAACACCCTCGGTACACCCGATCTCCCAGCCATCGGCAGTCCAGACTCTCACGAGAGTGACCTCCTCTTAAGGTTTAATCCACGGGACCACCTAAGCGATTACATAATCTGTACTAATTACGCTGATGTGTTAGGGATGAGGAAGGTTGAATAAGAAGAATTGTGGAAAACCACTCAGTCAGTGGCGTACCCAAAGGGTTGGCAAATGGGGCAGTTGCCCTTCGATACCCAAATAATTTTAATAAAAACTTAAAATATATTAAGTCTAACTATAAAATCGAGCATTGAAAATGCGTTGAATGAATTTAATTGACATTTTTAGTCTAATATACAATTAATTTCAACAATTTTCCAAGCGAAGACCACTTAGAATAATCTTTTTAAATCATCTAAATCAAAACCTTTGTCTAAGGAATGGCCCCTGCAAAAATGTAGCTTATAGGTGCATTCAACATTTTCTTACTTTGAGTGGAGAAAATTCTCGGACTCCTTTTTGGGTTGGAGGGCAAATCTCTTAAAAAAACACTTTATTTTGCTAACAACCCCCTCCAACCTCCCCTCCACCAAAATTTAATTCTGGCTACAACCTTGATTGTTTGTCCCTTCGCGCCCTCCGTAGTAGATTTCTGGGTGCGCCACTGCTCTCAGTACATTTTACCGGGAATTGAACCCCTCTCTTTCCTGTCATCAACTGTCCAGTCACGCGTGGTCTAACGCGCTACTCTCGTATTGGACTAGACGGGGAGATCGGGGTTTGATCCCGGTCGGGTGCACTGATGGTGTTTTTCCTATATAATTATCCACTTTCCCTCCACGCAGATGTGGTTGCACTACCTCTAAATTAAACCTTCCTTATCCCTAGTCCATTGGTGGTATTAGTACAAAAGTCTATTACCCGAACGGGTAGTAAGACGTTGCACTAAACATAAAAAATAAAATAATAATTAAAAAAACTGGCCAGTCTATCCACCTTTTCCCCTTTTAAATATTTTTTTCTTGAAAAACCATTCAGATGCAAAACATGACTTTTAAGAAGACCTAAAAAAATCCAACATTTTTATAGTGGGGGAACGGGGGTTACCCTTAACTTGCCCCCTCCTCCGCCCCTAAACA
>CABEEJ010006173.1:0-42436 GCA_901482245.1 Timema douglasi | reverse complement strand
CCATTCTTCGTAGTTGTAGACTAGGTGTTATTTAACTCATATTTGTTCCTTGCTTGTAACGTTGCTTTCAAGCAACGTTACAAAAAGAAGTTCGATACAGTCCTTCAGAAGTTTGACAGCCATTTTATTCCCACCAAAAACATAATCTGTGAACGAGCACAGTTCCATACTAGATTCCAACAAGAGGGTGAATCAGTAAATGATTATGTTACAGATCATCACACTGTTGCTCAAGATTGCAACTTTCCTGTCATTTTTTATGAGAAAACCATTAGAGATAGAGTCGTAGTTGGTATTATAGATAAAAATCTCTTGTTTGAACTACAAATAGATGCCAAATTAAATCTGGAAACAACTGTTAATTCTGCTATACAATCTGAGCAAGTGAAAAAACAGCAGGAAACTTTAACAGGAGTCAGTCAAGTTGCAGCTGACAAGGTTAATGCTACAAATAAACCTAAAAAAAGTGTGGACATTTTTTTGGTTATAGTAGGAACACTTTTTCCAAAAAAGATAAAAGTCATGTTTTTGGGGTGGGAGTGATACTGAACACCTTAAAACCAAATGTGCTGCTAGGAGTGCTATCTGTCATCAGTGTTATGTCAAGGGCATTATGCAAAATTTTGTAGATTTAGATAAGATGATAATGTTGACACATAGGACGAGTTAGATGAAGATGGTGAATTTGTCGGCCTTGCCTCTACAGAAACTAATTATTTGCATGATAAATGGTTGTTAAACACCAAATTCTGTGGGAAGGACCTTTCTGCTAAAATTGATACAGGCACAGATGTGAATATTATTGGAAAAAGTACATACAAGGAGTCTTTTCAATATATATAGCTTTTGCCAACAAATAAAATCCTAACCGGTCCAAGGGACACTCAGTTCAAAACTATTGGCAGGATTCAAGGGAAACTCCAATACAAAAACAAAAATATTTTTGAGACATTCTATGTAGTTCAAGGAGCAGATAGAATTCTTCTAAGCCATCATACTGGTGTGAAATTAGTCCTTATAAAGAGAATTTCTAGGATAGGAAAATCTAATTTTGTTCCAAAAATTGTGTTCCCCAAGCTTTTGACAGGACTAGGGAAAATTTAAGAGCCATACCACATAAAACTTAAGAGGGGCTGTACCACATCCTATTAGTGTTTCCCAATGTGTTCCTTTACATTTAAAGAAGGTTCTTAAAAAAAGAACTGGATAGGATGGTTCAGGATAAAGTCATAGAAAAGTCAACGAGCCATCAGATTGGTGTGCTCCCATGGTTATAGTTCCAAAAGTCAATGAATCCCCAAGGTTGTGTGTTAACCTGACTATATTAAATCAACATGAAGAAAGAGAACTTTTCCCTTTGCCAGCAGTTGATTATTTCCTAGGTCAACTAGAAGGGGCTAAGGTATTCTCAAAACTAGATACCAGCTCAGTATTCTGACAGGTTCCCCTCACAGATTCTTCTAGAGCTCTAACCGCATTCATCACACAGTATGGATGGTATCGGTTTCTTCGGTTACCTTTTGGGATATATCCTGCTCCGGAGGTTTTCCAGAAGAAGGTCAGTGCGCATTTAGAAGGATTGGAGGGAGTTATCTGCCATTTTGACGATATTATATATGGGTCAACTATCGAGAAACATGACTCTGGGCTTTATAAGGCCCTTTCTAGGCTGTAAGAAACAGGTTGGACTCTAAATAAGGAAAAGTGTTTGTTTCAGCAAACTTCAATAAACTTTCGTGGCCATATCTTATCTGCAAAGGGTGTTTCTACGGACCCAAAGAAAGTCAATTCTATTCTCAAACTGAAACCTCACACTAATGTAACTGAGCTAAAAGGATTTTTGGGTCTTGTAACATTTCTGGCCAAGTTCATCCCAAATCTGTCTACCTTATCAAAACCTCTTAATGAGCTTCTCCACTCAAACGTTGACTGGTTATGGGATTATCCACAAGTTCAAGCATTTGAAAACATAAAGGTAGCCATATCAAAGCCACCCAGTCTTGCTTTATATAAGTGCAATAATGACATTATTTTGTCAACTGATGCATCATCCTGTGGCCTTGGTGCAGTTTTGACAAACCGCCAAGATGATGGATCTATAAGACCTGTTAGTTACGCATCACGAACTCTCAGTGAAGTTGAGAGAAAGTGAGCACAAATTGAGGAGGGACTGGCTCTCGCTTTGGCATGTGAACACTTTTCTGATTTTATTACAGGCATTCATATAACAATAGAGACTGATTACAAACCTTTAGTTCCTATTTTCACCACCAAAGATCAGGATTCTATAACCCTTAGGCTACAAAGAATTAGGTTTCGATTGATGAGGTATTTGTTTGAGATTGTTCATGTAGCTGGTAAAAATCTACCAATTGATGATGCTCTTTCCCGCAATTCGCAGCCACTACTTGCTAGGAAAGATGAACTAACTGAAGAAGTGATGGCCTATGTCCAAGAGGTTGTCTGTGGTCTTCTTGCGTCTGATGCTAAGTTGGCAGAAATGGTTCAGAATCTACATAAGGATAAGGCTAGCACCCACACCAAGACCAAGACGAATGACCTCTTAAGTCACAAATACCGGAAATGTGCTTACCATATTGCAACATCAAAACGGAATATCTCTACAAAACGACCTTCTACTAAAAGGTAATAGACTAATAATTCCCTATTGCATGCGGAAGAAAATAATAAATTAACTACATGAAGGTCATTAGGGGTTTACCAAATGTAGAGCACTTGCTAAACAAAACGTTTGGTGGCCAAGATTGTCCACACAACTGAGAGATCTTGTTGAGAATTATGCCAAGTGTGCTAAATTTAGGATAAATCGATCAGAACCTTTAATTCCTACACTGTTTCCTGAGCAGCCTTGGCAAACAATTGGTATGGATCTTTTGAAGTTGAAAGGTAACTGGTATCTTCTTGTTGCATAATACTACTTCAGATATCCAGAAATGGCTTTGCTGGGGCGCCTTACTACTAGTTGTGCCATTCATCTTAAATCTATTCTAGCCAGGTATAGATAACCTGAAATTATTAGAGCTGATTGTGGCTCACAATGGATCCATAGCAATATAATAAATGAAGTTTTTTTTCCAGTTTGTTATATTATAATTTTAAACTTGTTACATCCAGCCTGAGGTACTCACAAAGCAACAGACCCATACAGAGCCTTACTTATGCTGCGCTCCACACCTCTAGAATCTAGCCCTGCTGAGCTCTTGATGGGGAGAAAACTTAGGGGATCTATACCAACATTGCCAAGTAACCTTGTTCCCTCACCAGCTAATTTGAACCAGCTGTTCCACATAGAAGAACACAGACTGTTGAAACAACAAGAAAAATATGATTGTCACCATGGGGTTAGGCCTCTCACAAATTTGAACCCTGGAACAAAAGTCTATATCACCGACCGGAACCAGGAAGGTGCTATAGTAAAGAAACATGATACACCACGGTCATATATAATCCAAAGAGAGGCTGGACAATTTAAAAGGAATCGAAAGTTTCTCCAGCCTCTTAATGAAAATGGTCCTCGGGTCCAACAAGAGACAGATGAGTTGGCAAATAACAGCTCATCATCTCCAAGAAGAGAGTCAATTCTACCAGTTCATCCAATGCCTTCAGAGGTGGCAAATGAAGTACCTAAACTTTATGGTTATTCTCCCAATTCATCCACTCGGGCTCGAAGAAGTCAATGGTCCAGGAAACCCGTAGACCGTCTCGATATTTAGAGGGGAGATGTGATGATAGCGCCCTGCGGCTATGTGAGGAACTATGCTCTCTATCCAGAACCAAGTTAAGCGTCAGAGGTGTTACCCTAAAGACTTATTATCTGTGGCTGTGTATTATAATGTCTTATGTCTGCAACTAGGATTAACAAAATAGACTTCGCCTTGTACCGAGTTGGACTGTTATATATTTTACAATTCTTGCTGTAATATTATAAAGATACATATTATATATATACATTTCTCTCTTCCTTTCTTCTTCTTTTTTATTTTTAAACTATTACCCAATCACACTTCACATTTCTACAGTTACACATTGTTTTGAATTTTCAGAAATATTCCTTTTGAAGAGACAGATTGAAAAAACACAAAAAACAAAGAAAAATATGCTATGGAACTACATCTTTCTTTGTTTTTTGTGTGTTTTCAATGTGTCTTTTCAAATGATAAAGAAATATTTCCGAAAAATCAAAACCATGTGTAAAGGTAGAAGTGTAATAGTTTAAGAATAAAAGAGAAGAAGAAATGAAGAGAGAAGTGTGTTTTTCTATCTAGGCCTAACCTAACTATCCTTTCAATTTGGCTTCCTTCACTGCCAATTACTATACATTATTGTACAGTATTTCTACACTACCTTATACAATATTTATTAAAGTACATGTTGAGGGTATTTGGCTATCAATGCATTTGGATGTCCTTGACAAGTGAGTAAAATATTTGTTAGGTTTGAAAAATGATACCTGGACACGGGAATTGAATGCAGACTCTTGGATTACTGCGCCAATGCTCTATCACTGAGTTAGCCAGAATTCATCTTATGCCCAGGGTTATCTTCACTTATATTTTAGGGCAAAGTCTGTTATAGACGTGTGGAACTCATCAGCTAACAATTAAGCTATCAGAAATACCAGTAACCCGCCACTCGGGAGTGGCTTTATGCTGTCGTTAGTTGACATTATACATGAAAGTGAATAACACGGAGAAAGCCTATCTTGTACAATTAATTGTATAGGTCTAGCAAAGCTTGGAAGATTGAAATTATCTTTAGGCTATGAATATAGCCACATCAAGTATATTTGTAAATGTTGATGGGATGAATCCTGGATAGTTCAGTGATAGGCCATTGACGTGATTCTTGCGACTAGGTGTCATTTTTCAAAATTTATCAATATGATACTTGATGTAATTATATCCGTGACTTAAAGATCATTACAACTTACCAAGATTCACTAATCTTGTACAATTAATTGTACAAATATATGCTTTCTCCAAGTAAGTAAAAGTTTGAATATCGGTCAGCTGTATTGAAGGCGATCTCCTTTACGTAATTTCCAATATGGCTTTTCCAACCTCTCTTCATGCTAGTACCGATTCATTATATGATGGATGTAGACATCACAAATACCTGCTTATTTCCATTCATAATTTTCAAAACTCCTTGTAGAATCAGACTTTGTTTTTATTTGGATCACTTTTATAACAGGCAACTCAAGTATAGAAAAGGGGATATTAAAGTGGATATTGTACCTCGTTGCCAGTTCAAAAACCTTCCCTCTGTCTAGTTGTACAGATTCTGCGGCGTCATCTGGTTCTGACCGTGTTAGCCAAGGGCTGACCGACAACTGGCAAACTTTGTCAGGAAGCCTCGTTGCCAAGCAACACACTTCGCCGAGCAACTTCCACAAGCAGGACAAGTCTCGGCGCTCCTCTAGAGCACTATCAACACATACCATTTACTTTGTTCATACACATGCATATTAAACTTTTATAGAGATATTAAATGACAAGATGGTGAAGTAGACTGATCTGAGAGGTCATATTTCCTTCCCAACCAGGTACAATAGAGGTGTTTTTTTCCTCACAATATTCCCACATCTCAGGCTGGTACATTTCCTCAAAATTCACTTTACAAATTCAATTCACAAATGTTAGGTATTTTAAGACGCTCTAGGTATTATCACTTCTATGTATGCTCATTTAAGTTTTTTAAGCTACTTGAAAAAACTAGCAGAGCATTTTAACATTCATAATTTAATTATTTCAATGTTTAAAAAACCATTTTTATACACATAGATTTTTTGATTTGTCCAAAACATTATAGCTTATACATATATTTAATAATTGTATTATTGAATTTACTACAAGATTTATCATCCAGATTGTAGCTACACACAAAACATAAAATAATAATTAACTCAGGTAAATGATGTTATAATCAAGTTTGAAGGTTTTGATGTGTTAAGGCATCTGTCTTGAAAAATGATAAAGAGTTGTGTACACCAAAGGTTCTTAATACTGTGGGTCATGAGCACTCTGGTGATCATGAAAAAGATTTGGAGTGCAGCAAACATTAACATACATGAGTAAATCAAATATTTACCATAGAACTATTGAAATTATAATACAGTACCATCTTTGATTCTTTATTTGTTTAGTATATTGCAAAAATAAATTGTATTCAGTTTGATTATACAAAGACAATTTTAACTATCATCTGTATAATTAGCTAAGATAATAAAATGGTTTCCTTTGGTTATCTGCATATATAAAGTTTGTAAATTATAAGAAAAAATTAATTAATTATATCAAATATAGCTGCATATATGCATTTTTTTACAATAAATATGTTCATTATTTATATTTCTTGTATGATCCAAAACTGCTCAAAAACCGACAACAGAATATTAAAATAAAAAAGACTTAATTTAATAATTACTGCCTAAGATCACTTATAATTTTGTTTTATGAAAAGGGCTAGCTAATAAAATAAGTTTAAGATCCTATGGTGTAGACTTCAGATATTTTACAAAAATTCAATGATAACAAAATATGAGTTTGGTTATTGCTTTATTGAATACAAAACTTTCAACAACTCTGTAATCATTCTAGTAAATAATAAGAATTTTTTCAGAGTTAAAAATCATCACTCAGATTAATTATTGAAATCTTAATGACTGGTGGACAAAATTTAATCTTAAGTTAGTGCCATTCATGCCAGCAGCTGGAAATGAATTTTCTGTGGTGCTGCCACCTCATCCAAGGAATATATGTGACACTAGCCAGAGTAGATACAAGCTTGTAGTTTCATAAAACAACAAACTGACCTTTAAGAAGTTAGGAAGAACAAAAATGCAAATATTTAATGAAGCACCACCCATAACTCATAAGTAGAGATATAAAAAAGGTGAGGTTATTTTTAGGGGAAAAGTGGTGTCATTTTTTCCAAAAACCGATGGTAAGCTGAAAGCGATGTTATCATATATGTAAATACGAGTAGAATTAGAATCCATTAAAAAAAAACTGAGATTAAAATGTGTAAATTTTTTGTTTATATTGTGTATTTAACTATTTATTAACATATTCAAAGAAAAATCAAAATTAATATCAAATGTGATATCAAAATGTCTTTAATTTTGAGCCTTACAAATAGCAATATCGAAATAATCGATTATCAATTTAGGTTTAGATCAACACCAAAACATGTCATCATAAAAGACTAAACTACTATCAAGTAAGGAGAAGGGAACAAAAACTATGAAAATATAATTTTGCCAAACATGACAGCACTTAGACGGGCCATATATATTAATGTCCTTGCTTGGACCTAGCATGAAATCTTTTAAAGGCTGAAAACAAAGAATCAATCTATTGAACTTTAAGTCTCGTAATTTGTAAAAGTATAATTGTTATTTTTAATTTTAGACTCAGGAAAAAAAAGAAAAAAAAAGTTTTTCTGTGATCCGTTTTATACCTATAAAATAAGAAAAAAACAGGTACTATCTGTGTGAACTGTAGCCCTGGCATAGTGTTATCACCAAGGTTACTGCATTTAAAATTATATTGCATGACATGGTATTTGCCAAATTACAAATAAATTGTGTTTATTTAGAAAAAAAAGCCTGAATTTGTTTTATTCGTGTGAAAACAGTAGAATTCATGTAAAAATTTGTGTTATTGCAAATGCAAATTTTGCATGTCGCTACTCATAAGTTGTGGCCAAGTACAAGTAATAAAAGCTAGAATATGTAAATAGTATGGATGGGACTTTCAAATCCTTAAAGATATTCACGATTCCAGGATTAGAGAAAATTTAGGAATCGAAAACTAAAATCCATTTAAAAAATGAATTCTTTTTTCAATGTTTCATGTTAAATTTGTTTTAGAGCTCCAATAGGGCCTATTGCTTCTTGATGTCTCAGAAACAATATAATTATAAAATTAACTTAACAACCAGGTCTCATATCAGTAATTTTACATTCAACTGAATGAATTAATGTTAAATTTAATTGATTATAAGAATGTTAACATTTAGTTACTATTTATATTACCTCTTCCATTATATTTATATTTCCTCTTACCATCAAAACTTTTTCCAAGATTCAGATTCAACCCAACATATTCAATCATCTAACAAGTATAATAATAATAATAATAATAATAATATTTAGCACAGCGTCTTACTACCCGTTCGGGTTATACGCTTTAAGTACTAATTACGCTAATGGATTAGGAATTGGGAAAGTTGAATTAGAGGAAGTGAACCCGCATTTGCGTGGAGGGAGAGTGGAAAACCATTTAGGAAAAACCACCCCCAGTTTACCCGACCGAGATTCGAACCTCGATCTCCCCGTCCTCAGCAGTCGAGCTTAACAGACAAGCGCGTTAGCCAACTACACCACCGAGGCGGGTCTAACAAGTATAAAAGTTCTAAAATAAAGAATAAACCGGTTAACTTACCTAGTGATAGAGTCAAGAGCGTGCTGACAGCTGTCCTTACAGCAACCAATCAACTGCCGAGTTTTGTAATTTCTGGCCAAACACAACCATGCTTCTCCCAAACCTTTCAGCGCTGGGACATACTTCGGGTTGTTGGCAACCAGTTCTTTGAATTGCTGCACTGATTCTTTGTACAGTCCAATGAGCTGTTGATAACAAGCTCACACTATTCTATTATACATTTATTTTAACAGACTATATGTTCACATACCAGTGATCTTATAGCTGTACAGATTTTAAATAATGCTAGTATAAATATTAAGACAAAAAAATTAAGACTTTGTTTATCAAATAAAACAAGTTTTTTATGAATTAATTTGTGTGTACATATAATACAAGTGTATTTATATACTTAATTTAAGGAGAAGAGGCAGAATAAGTCCTTGGACACTGGGGAGTGCTAGTTTCAGTCTTCAGTGATAAATGCACTTCCAAGTGAAACAACTCATTTACAAATTATTATTTATTGTAAGGGCTACAAGCGTGAGAACAAAGTCCCAAGAGGGGCGGGTCGAACACAATAGTTCAAGTGTCAACAATCCTGCCACCCCTTCGCCCCCCACTACCCCATGCACACAAAACTCCTAGTCGATGGTATTTGAATATTGTTTACAACTACACAATTTGCAAACATTCACTTGAACAAGTTGAACAGGACCATTGTATTCTATGTTATCTTTGTAATTTGCAGTCTGAATAGGCTTGTTTGGGGTTTGGTTGATGGGAAAGGGTGGTTTCGCTACCTGAACCTAATTTTGAGAAAGCCGTTTTATTGAAACTAGAAGGCAATTTTCTTTTTTTAGTAAAATGATCTTTAAAGTGAACTGTTTTTAAAAATGCTTGCGTGCGTAATAGTAATGATGTAACTTAGGATTGTATGTAGTAATCCCTGTGTTGAAGGACTCAAGCTCTCCCAATGAACGCAACATTTTAATCTGGAGGCTGTGGGGCTGGTATATGACTTGTTTGTGACCCAGCGAGAATTTTTTAACTTTGGTATTCCAGGTCCACATTAATGCTGAGCTAACTTTGTCAGTAAATATGAATTATGACAGGAGCCAGTATATTTACCAATTTCCAATCTGTTGTTTATTGATATTGCACCACTATCAGAATATGTTGTAACATAAAACAAAGGTACACTAGAGTATACATAAAGTTAAATACCCTTCATTGCTACAACATATTTTCATTTATTGTTTTAGAGGTGTTTAACCAGACAAATAACGCCTGCTTCGGGTCTTCGTGGCAAATTTTTAATCCCACCTGGATTCAAACTAAAGTCTTTAAAGTATTTCACCAGTCATGTTTGAAAGTTCTGACCTGATTAATGGACGCTATCTGATAGGCTGGGTAGACAGCTCCTGGACTGAGTTCTACCACACGTTGATATGACTTCAGAGCAGCTGTGTATGCTCCTCGAGCATAGTATGCATCTGCCAAGCTCTCCCAGCAATGACTGAAACATACATGTACCATACTTACATTACTCACTTTATAAGTGAATTAACTCTATAAGGAAAACATCTTTTCGCTTTATGAGGTAATTGTATTATATTTGGAAGACGGTATAGGAAAGGTGGATAGAAACATAGGAAAGGGGGACGAACACAATATGACCTTTACAATGAAAAGAAGAACACAGTTCACACTTTACAGTGCTGCCAATGGACATAGAGATAATGGATGTCTCTTAAAGAAAATTGATCGTCACCGCCCAATCCCCCGACCTAGGTTTTATTCTATCGGAACTCATCAGGGAGGAGTGTGAAACACGCAACGCAACTTCCTAAAAGAGAAAACCAAAAAACACAAAAGAGGAGAAAAAGGAAAATGGTAAAGAATGATAGGACATATAGAACAATTCGTCCTCCTTTTATATGTTTCTATCCACCTTTCCTATACCTTCTTCCAAATATAATACAATTCCTTAATCTATATTAGTGTGTAGACATCTTGTTTAGAGGGAGAGGGAATACAACATATTGGGTCTCTTTTATGCATGAATGAATATAATATATTACATAGACATTAATTATTTTTAGATTCTTCAAGCATGTGATCCCAAGTTTTATGTATTATATTTGGAATAAGGAACAAACACAATGTGACTTTTACAATGAAAATAAGAACACAGTTCACACTTTACATTGCTGCCATTGGACAGAGGTAACGGCTGCCCTTTGAAGAAAATCAATCATTACCACCCAATCCCTTGACTTAGATTTCATTCTATTGGAACTCATCAGGAGGGAATATGAAATGTGCAACACAACTTCTTAAAAGAGGAAACCAAAGAACAAAAAAGGAAGAAAAAAGAAAATTGTAAAGAATTATAGGACACCTCAAAGATAAAGAAATAGCACTAAGCAAACATAGGAAATGGAAGAATAAAAGGAATAGCATAAAGGACAAACATAGAAAATGGATTAATAGAGGTTTTCCTTAGAGGGATATAAAATATATATTTATATCCAATTTCTATTTCCCATGTTTTACTCTCTTCTGCCTAGGAGGGGGATTGATGTACCCGACAATTTCATAGTTATGTGTTTTATTATGTTTTAATCGTGAACTTTGAAGCCTACAGTTTTCTGATAAGTATGTAGGCCTTGCCCTTCCATCCTCCTTTAAATGTTTAATTTTAATACTTTCTTTAACTAAGCATTTGCAAGAAAGTAATAATATGAAATATAAGAAAACAAATTGAAACCCTAATTCTTAAATACCAGATGAAATCTATATTTATTTTAATATTTTGAATTATTTTGAGCCCTTTATATATTAGTTTTGCTAAAAAAAATATTTTCTAGGCTATTTTTTAAAATATTCCATTTTGTTACCTGTCGTTGGGATTGGATCTGATGGCTATTCTCAAACTGTCAATGGCCTCTTGATAATTTCCTAGCTCGGTGTGACAGAGGCCAAGTCTTAGCCAAGCCCACCTTGCTCCACCAATACCTGCCTTCTGTGTAACATAGTTCAACAGTTGGATACTTTCTTCCTAAAAAAACCCACAAAAAACACAATGATAACTTATTTCGAGACAACCTTTTTAATATAGCAAATAAATAACCAAAAACCTACTTAAAATTATACCCAAGAGTAGGGAACAAGTGTGTCTATTTGCCTTTTCTTTTCCTTGATCATAAAATATAGGCAGTTGAAATATTTATGCATTTCATGTTATTACAAGTACAATATGTTAATGTTATAGTGCATATAATTGCCTGTACCGTTTGTTTTTGACTATTTTATAAATAAGCACCTTAACACGCTTGTTTTGGCTTTGGTCTCTGTTTTTCATCCTGTATGGATTTTCCGCTGAAAGCGAGTCCAGTTTATTATAAATTGTAAGTTGCGGCAGCATAATTGTTTGGAAAAGGTTTGAAAATCAACACTTGTTAAATAACTTCCAATGATCGTAAATTGTGAGGAGGACAACAGGAGCAGTGGCAGACATCTTGGGAGGAAACAGCATGCTGTTGCAGGAGAAAAGTACAATTTCTTCAGAAACGGCAGGTTTGAAATTTTGTTCCTTGACATTCTATAAAGTAGAACTCGGCTCTTCAAATTAGAAAAACATTCTATCTGACAATATAACCCATTTCAATATTGAAAATCTGGAAAAGTATCTAGTGATTAACACCATGTGATTCAGTGTCGAATTGGCTAAGGCGCAGAAGACTAAACTGCCAATGAAGGGGAGATCGGGATTTGAATCTCTGTCCGATGTACTAGATGGTTTTTCCTCTAGATTCCACCTTCCTAGTCCCTAACAAATTAGCATAATTAGTACAACATATGCACATAGCCTGAATGAATAGTGAGATGCGATGCTAAAAAAAACAAGCAAAAAGCAATGTGAATTGGCTGTAGATAATAAAATGGTAGGTAGTAAAATCAATTTTACATTGCTTATTGTGTGCTTTTTTTCCCTTTATGTGCCTAAATCCCTTCTTTTAAGACTTATTTGCCTGTATATTTGAAACATTTTTGGTCCCTAAGAATTTCGCTCCTTCCTTATGATAAGCATTCAACGCATGTGTTGCCAATTTGTGTATTAAGATAGAATCAAACACAAATATCAAGCTATTTTGGTTATCCCCTTCAAGTCCACCTCCTTTACAGTTCAGAAATGGGAACCAGCTAGAAAATATAATTGATTGTGACATTAGAACTATGTTTATAATGATGAATCAAAATCATTGTTTTATAAATCTGAATCTTCATTTTACCTATAAGTTCAAAATATCAAATTTAAATTTTAAGTAGACTCTTAGGAAAACTAACTAGCATAGGAGGAAATAAAAATATAATTTAATTTATTTCTAAATATGTGTGTGTCTTACTACCCGTCTAGGTTATGTGCTTATGTACTATTACACTAATGTGTTAGGGATTGTAAAGGGTTAATTTAGAGGAAGTGCACCCAAATTTGTGTAGAGGAAAAGTGGAAAACCATTTAGAAAAAACCACCCTCAGTTCATTCGATCGATATCAAACCTCAATCTCTGTTTTCGGCAGCCTAGTTTATTGCAAGAGTAGTGAGTTAGACTGTGCAGCCCCTTAAGAAGGTGAAATATAGTTAAATCATAGAAATCAGAAATAATAAATTAAAGTTAATTTTTTGTTTTATAATCCATTCAATATATATGTTTGTGTATTCAGTTAAAGGTTAAACTAATTGTCTGATTGTTAAGTTTGTCGTTTAATTGTGTTGGGTCTGAATCACCGATAAGCTGTACTAGCGCTCTAAATTAAATGTAAATTTAAAAAAAGCTGGAAGCCAATATTTTCTCCATAGTTATATCTAATGATAGCTACTGACCAAGTTGTTCTGCGCTCTGTAGATATCACAAAGTTTCACTCCAGCCTCAACACACTGTGAGTTCAGTTGGAAGGACTTTTGATAGCAGCGCCGGGCTTTGTCCAGATCCTTCCCATTGAGACTATAGTAGTGGCCCAAGTACAAGTAACACACATAGCAGTTAGGGTCCAGTTTTGTAGCCTAGAATGACAAATAAAACAGATAAAATAGCTAACGATCACTTGACACATGCTCGACTATTCAATTGCTGTAAAACTTGTAAGTTATTTCCTAATACAAGATTAGGGGTGTGTGAAGTTTCGAAATGTGTCTAAAGTAAAATCTTCTTTAATTTGACTCCCACAACAGCCTTTACATCTCCAAAATATGTTAAAGGAAGAATAAAACTTCAATATATAATCATTTTTAAAACATATACTAAATAGTATTTTAGCACTGACTAGTGATCAAATAATATTTACACAAGGACCTATAAAGTCTTGTAAGGCTATAGTCTAGGGGTGGGGGGTGTTCAAACAAGGAGGGGGGGAGTGTTCAAACAGGTAGGCTTCACAAATACATTTTTATATACCAAAGTTCAAATCTCGCCTCTGTTTTAGTGTTACTAAAAGTGGTCCTTCAGAACTAATTTACATTTTAATATAATTTTCATTTTAATAAACAGACCGCTCACACATTTTGGTCCTCACGGGCCGACTAATATTGTTCACACGCTATGGAAATAACATTCATTTTTTCCTTCCTTTTAATTCAGTGTTAAAAATATTTAAAAAACTCTTTGTTGCATCAAGAAATAATTTTATGTGTATGTGCATTTTTTTATCTCTTACAATTCTCAAGAGTTATATAATTAATTACTGGTCATCTTGTATTACTCATGAGTTATATGGTTGCAAATTTAATAGACTTTAATTTTTAAATGCTCACACAAATACTTTCTCAGTGAGTGTAGTTTTTGGCATTTTTATGTTGTTAATTAATGAGTACTCAACTCACATTACTCAAGATTGATAGTGACGCATATTGACGTCGAGTATGTTCTTCTTAGTAATATTAATTTGCGGGAGGAGCGCCCATAAACACTTGCATTTTATGAGCACATATTAAATACAAAATAAAACACAAAGATTGAACATTCCTAGCATATTATATTAAATAAATAGTCACACACTAAATAATTTCATAAAGAGTTTTTGAGAAGTTCATATTCAAACAAAATAGAGCAAGAGAGGTTCACTGAGCTGTGATAAAGATTGGTTTTCAACGCACACTAATTGTAGAGTACCCAACACCAGATGTAACAGGGTTGGCTTTAGGAATGTGGGCAAGAGTAGGGGTTAGGAATTCTGAGAAATATGCAGGCATGCAGAATAGAGTGAGGGGAAATAGGGGAGTAAATAACCAGAAAATGGTACCTAACAACGAGCATTGTTTCTAAGTGAAAATATCAAATAATGGAATATTCAACCAGACAGAAGCATGCCTCAAAACGCAAGGAAAAAGGCATCACCTAAATGTGCATTTACTACCACTTAAATATTGAACTGTGTGTAAATATGTGTTATTATTTTTACTTTTATTCATTAACGTTATTTTTCTAAAATTCTACTATTTTATTTATTACAGTGATAAATTGTAAGCCTTTAAATTGGATAGAGCCCAGAAACATTATATTAGTAGGGAGATGTAACAACATCAGGGCAAAGATGTTAAACTTTACAGAATAAAAATTTGCTTTAAAAAAACATGATGGTGGTAAAGAGTTTGTTATAAAGAACATCCCACCTTAAGTAGTGCCTTGAGACTGAGGTTGTATTCCTGGTGTAACCAATGGAGCAACCCAAGCTCCAGATATATTTCAGGGGAATCAGGTCCTTCTAACATTGCCATGTTTAACTTTTCAACTGCCTGTTCATAGCTGTCCTTACTCTTCAAGAGGAGTCCTGTCAAAAATAGTGCAGTGGATTTGTGTCCTTCACGCTGAGACAAACTTGCTATTATTTGTTCCACTTTGGAGGAGTTGCAGAGGCCAATGTATGCTCGGGCCAAACTTATAAGTACATCCGTGTTCTCAGTATCAAGTTTCAATATCTGAAATAAAATAAACATTTGTTTGGGAAAGATTATGAAAATGGCACAGTCTGAGGAATAACTAGGGTTGATGAAGCCAATGGAAAAAAAACAAGATATTTATTGAAAAATGTTCTTTAAATGTTGATTGAATTTTTATAATGGTTATCAAATTGGTTAATTGTTATAATACCAGTTACAAAATAATAGGGGTATGTGAAGTTTTGAAACAAAAAGATAATTAGTAAAAAAAATATGAAATTGGTGGGGTTTAGCAGAGGCCTCAGAGATACTACAGACCTGGATACTGTTTACGTGACGTCACAGTAAAAGGCTGACAAGTCGCTGGATGCACACTAGGAATATTACCGCTTATATTCTATAAGCTCTAATTCTATATCATAATTACAACCAAAACCCCAAATGTATTTTAATTCTTAAATAAGCAAAATTTTAATCATTAATCAATAAGTCATTACCTTGACACAACATTACAAGCTCATTGATTATGAATAGTTTAAGAAGAAACGTAGGTTTGAAGATTTATTTTCTGTGAGGAACCGGCACTTGAATATTTTTTAGTTTGGAATTATTGTTTGGAAAAATGTTTGAAAGAATTTGAATAATATTTTTAGTAATAGAATCAACAGAAACTTCACGCTCACAATCACTAAAGCAGTCATTATAATTGTTAAAGTTGCATTGTTCTTTGGTGAAGTTTAATACTAGATTTATTTGACTTTTTGCTGTAGTAATTTTTTTTTCATATTTGTCAAATATCAAACACTCAAAGAGATTGAACGTGTTTAATGTAATGGTTAAGATAGCATTTGTTGGCCACTTTAAATCTTCCCTATCATTTTTAAATAACCGCTCACTGAACTAATAGATTATATTTCCAAAAACATGTCTCAAAATAAAAGAAGCTTATCCATTTCACATTTCAGTCAACGACCTATACTATTTGCAGCATACTCTGCAATATAAAGCAAAGCCATTAAATTGTTTCCACTTACTTTTACATTCTAACAGTAACAAATAACATCTTCAAAATTGTACTCACATACTACATTGTCTATATCTTATTCTTCGTAGTTGTTCAAATTTGAAAGAAATTATTTTATTTTATTTTGATGATTTTAATTTGACTAAACTTATTAGTTTCAATTGCCTTCCAGAGTCTAAAATTTGTCTAACAGATATGTTAATTGCCACCAATGATTTGTCAGTACTGTCCAAACTTTGCTTCTAAATTATTAGTCTGTAATTTTCCCAATAATATCTACAAAAAGGAAAGATTATTCGCCAGGTACTTCACAATAATAATCATAATTTTTGTTGTTTGTTGAAGGGCTAGGTAGGTTTCCTGTGTTAATTTACCTGTTTGTTTGTTTGATGAAGAGGATGTGTTAGGAATCATCAGATTCTCTTAACTTATCAATCAATGTGGAGAAATCTTACGAGAATTCCGAAGTTTTACAGTTTGTATCTCTTATTGTGTTACATAGGGGGTCCCTAAGATATTTCCCTTTCATTGGATGCTTTACATTCATGAATTTCCACCAAGATATAATTAATTCTATAAATTTAGCAGTTTCTTGTATATTTTTATTTTTTAATACTTTCAGAGCAGCTATGTTTTTTTCATTAAATAATTTGATTGCATACACAACGTTTTGCCTTTTGTTAATTTTGGCAACAATACCTTTAAAGTCAAAGATGACAATTAATCAAATTTTAGTGATAGTTTTATATTCTTTAAAATATGGTTTTATCAACTCACCATGATTAGCTCTAAATTTTACATTACTTTCTGACTCAAGGTGATTAATTGGCAAAGGTTGTATTACAAAGGTTTCTTCTGAGTCCTTTTGATTCAACCAATTGTTTTGAAGGGATTTCAACAAATAAACCGAGTAAAACAATAGATAAATATCTTCATACAATTTAATCGGGTTTTAAAAACTAAGCACTAAACTACCATTACATGATTTAGTAAACATGTTCCTGTCGACCTGTTTGATGATATCATAAAAGCTTGCACTGTAATAGATTCCTGAAAATTGTCAGAAAAGCCTTCTGTTGACCCACTTTTATAAGGAATTGATGGTTTTACATACATTTCGTCAAGTAATACTAGGGGTGGTCGAGCAGCAAATATTTGTATCGGGCAGTCATTACAGAATTAAACTCAGGCACAGGCAAATTTGGCGAGCATTTCATTTTGCAAACAACTTTGTCAGAGGCCTACAAAATTTCAAATTATAAGTTTAAAAGTCTAATTTAATTTTGAAAAAAATAAATATAGAAACAGCTTTGTCACAGACCTATTAAATTTCAAATTACAAGTTAAGACTGTCACAAAATGCAAAATGGTGGTTTCCTATTTAATGTTCATTTGATGTGTACTTTTCTATTTATATCCTAAGAAATATGGCTAGTAAAACTAAATTTTAAAAATGTCAAGAAAACTTGTTTTAATTAAGTTTTTGCAAGCATGGGGCCTAAAAATCTCAATGTGGAAATGTTGAATTTGGTATGTTGTTGGCAATTACAGATAAAATTAAATCGTAGGAATCTTGGTTTCACTATGTTGTACACTTGTAACCTGTGAGAAGAAACGTTATTGTAGTTTTGTTGAAAGAAAACATAATAATTTATGAATTAATGAAAAATAATACTTACCTTTGTTTAATATTAGTTGAATTGAAATAATTCAATTATAAATATCAGTTAAGCAATATTTTTTCCAAAGTTTGAAATAAGGGCATAAAAAATACTCGCCCATCATGCCGGGATTTTTAGATACTTGATTTATTGACCAAAATTTCGGGTGCACGACCATCCCTAAGTAATACGTTTACAACTTTTTCATGATCATCCATTTTAGCTTTTTCAGAATAATATTTGATATGAGGCATTCCTGGACTCCCTGTGCTTAGTGACTGAGATAACTGTCTCAAATAGTCAGGATGAGGGAGTGTCAAAAAGTTAGAGTTTCTAATGTGTTTATATGCCACTCAATTACCAAAATTAACAGAACAGGCCAATATTACAGTTTCCGACGTGTATTTGGGTGATTTATCAACTGTCTAATTTGTTCCTGCAAAATTTTTGTTTTAATGTTCAATGGAGAGTTTTCCTCGGTGCCATTACAACATTTTTTTAACATCCTTAGTCATACTTCATTGTATCTTTAGTTGAAAGGATCTTGAAAATGTATGAGCCTAGATGACTCAACAAACATTCTAGTTTGGACCACCTGTTAATTAACACTGCTGGTCCCAAAACGCGTTTAAATTTAAAATTTGTTATGATTACATTATTTTGTGAAATTTTAAGTCAAATTATTGGTTATTTTTAACCTACTATAACGGTATAATTTTAGAAATGTCACAACTAATACCCATTTTTATGAGAATAATACTATTTTCAGACTCTATTTTTGTAAAATGATCCATATTTATTGAGCTTATTTAGCTTTGAAATCGTGAAAATCTTTAAAATCATCACCTTGAATTAATTTATGCAACATTTCCTCGCTTCATCACTCTGCTTCTTCTATTCATTTTGCAAATAGTTTTTGTTTAGTTGGAAGCATTGTGGTGAAATACGAGGGCTGATTAGGAAAAATTGACGGAAAGGCATCATTGGTTAGCTTGGAAATTTTTCTAGATACTACTAGAACAGATCCGTCATCTCTTGTAATATGATTATAAGATTATAAATTGCTTACATAAATGATATAATCCCTATAGCAGAAGTTTGCAGTACAAAATCGTCCCTATGGATTGCCCCTATGGATTGCATGTAATCACTGTTGATGGCGATGGGGTTCCTTGGGAAAAGAAAACATATTTATATATTTACTCCTTTTGAGAATCATAGCTAGATCTACACTCTGGAACACAACACTTACGAGGCATTTTTAAATTTAAATTTTACTATAGAAAACAGTTTGATGCCATTAAAAAATATTCTGTAAATGGGACTAACAAATATTATTTCCAAAATAAAAACTAACCAGTGATTCACTTAAAACTTTTGAACAATTAATAACTTGTATAGTAAATATTTTGGATCAAAATAGCATGTTATGTATTAAAACAACATATTAAAACTATTAAAACCAATGTAATAACTGGACGATCGACCCGTGCAAAATACACCATAAGGAATTTCTCAGCAGACTGGGGTTATTTGGCCCGGGTGACACTTCCATACCAGACAGTGGTGACCCAGCATTCCTAAGATATAAGCTCATTTGTGTGACATTACCAACTTGCAGAGGACAAGCACCCAGACTTGTTAGTATCTCGGAGGTCTCGGTTTAGCTAACATGGTGAAAACGGGTTCAGGAGTTTTCTTCCTGTAAGTGTTTGAAAATTAGATGCCTCTAAAAACTATTTGGAGTGATCCTTATCTGGGGATGTTTTGAAAATTAATATCCTCTAAATGTTATTTTGAATTGTTCTCCCCCAGAGCTCTAAAACAAATTTCACTTGGAAAATTAAATAAGAAAAATACTTTTTTTAAGGATTTTAATCCTTAAACTGAAATTTTCTCAAATCTCTAATATTCTTAAGGATTTGAGAAAGTCAAGGGTCCTGTCCTTAGTTTTAATTACTTCTAATATTAAAACACTTTTTTCTTCACTCCCTAGGATTTTTTCAGTATCCAAATGCCCCTAAAATAATATAATATTTGAAAATTCATCTGCCCACCTGAATGCCTTTATCCACGGCAATCTTTCTCTTCTCCTCACTGTCTTGTAGAGCTATAGCCTTAATGAGCATTGTGCCAAGTGTTTTGCTGAGCTGAGCATCACTAGTTGGCTGTTTTTCGACTAGTCTCAGGGCTTCAGCAAGGTAGTGCTCAGATTCAGAGTAATTGTACAGCTTCAGCTGGCATTGACCAAGGAGAGCCCATGGACACCAGCTGTTAGGACCATCCTCAATGGCTGGGACATAACATAATGTATATTATTATTATTATTATTAGCACCGCGTCTTACTACCCATTCGGGTTATACGCACTTACGCTAATGTGTAATGGTAGGGTGATTGTGAGATGAAATGAAGGACCTACAGTTTAACGTGGAATCCGAACCACGGTGGAGGCCTGGCATTCCTCACATTCACAAGATGTCTTGTCAGAGGTGAAGGAAGGGTTTGGCAATCAGATAAATCTTTGTCGGGACCGAGGATTGAACCTTGGCCGCCAGCATAGAAGTCTGACACCTTACCCCTAGACCGCCAGGTCACCCTTCATAATGTATAATTACTAAGATAAATTGACACATTTATCGCAAAGTCACATTTTATTATTATACATCTAACTATAAAATTGCCTGATATATGATCCCCCACCCCAACAAAAGAAAAAAATAATTTTATAAATAAAGTATATTATTTTATATTATTACATTTCTAAAATATATTCTGAAATAAGTAAGTACAAAATATTTACATTTAATTACATGTAAGGGGAAAGAACAAGGAAGTTAGAGGTTAGAAAAAATGTAACTGAATTTGTGTGAAGGGAGAATGGGAAAACAAGAAAACCTCTCTAAATACACCTAGTCAAGATATGAGCCCCAACCTTCTCGGCACTAGTGAACCGGGAATAAACAAGCTTGAAGTTGAGTTCCCATGCCCAATAATAGGGGTTTCAACAACATTAATTGTTATAAAATAATATCTCATTATTTCCCTATCACCCAATAAGAAAACCATGGATTTAAATTGTTCATTTAAATTTGTTCCTAGCTACCTCAATGACATTTCACTCATTGCAACTAACCTTTCTTGAGCAGGTCTAGTGCAGTGACCAAGTCCCCTCTCCTCATGTGAAGAGCGCCTCTGGCGACTGCCCCTATTGTCGAGTCTGGACTGATAGCTGTCAGTTTGTCACATAGCTCTTCCACATCTGTCCACCCATCCCTGCCGTGGGCCACTTCCTCGCCATACACCTTGCAGATCCACTCCAGAGGATAGCTACTGCTCGGGTACAGCTCGTGCATCCTTTTAGCCTCCTCCAATAGCAGTGAGAGTTTGTCATGTTTGTAGAGTAGCTTGAGATACTTCTTGTAATATTCCTCAGTGTCATTGCCAGGAGAGTTTTTCAGTATGGTTGATAGCGTTGTCTCAAACTGAAGGAAATCATATCCTTCCATAAAGCATAATTTCAGTGTTGAATATACTTTATTTATTGAGAGGGAATGTTTTTTGTACATGGTTTGGTACATATTTTGGTTTAGTTATGTAAAATCAATTTTTACTGACAGAAAGAAGGAAATAGTCATATGGATGGATAAAAACAAAAACAATGCTGTACAACCTTCATGAAAATAGAAACAAATTTTACACTTGTCATCATATTGAGGTAAATAGATGACCCTTAAAAAGATACTATCGCATGATAAGTCAACAAGGAAGATATTTCTATTTCTAACCAGAAGTCGCAATGAATTGTGGTTTTATAAATTATTCACTTGGTAACATTAATAGAGAGATGAGCGAGTGGAATTCTATCATTTAAATGTTTAAAATGCATTGGTATATGGCTTATTAACTCAGACATTTCAAGTTCTCCGTATTTTAATTAATATTCCAGGAAATTGCACTATAAAGAGACATCTGGTTTGACTTATATAGTAACATTTTATTTGTATATGAGATGGCTCTTGAAGAACATTTCTAATTACTAGAGACACCTAGATTTTGTGAGACATGCTCTTATGAACTTTTACCTAGCACACTAAAATGACAGTCAAGATATTTTAAAAATTAATTGTAATTTTTTATGTATAAAATGTGAAAAAATAAAACAAAATTGTATGTTTTATCAAAATTGGCCAGTTGGCTTGTTAAATGATATAAATGGTATATTTTGTTGATTTAAACACCAATCAACAATATTACGGCATTTCATATTTTCACGCAACGACGGGGGATTTTGATTATTATTAGCTGAAACGGGAAGAAAAAATAATATCAACTGTTCTATTAAAATGTTCTTCTTAACAATCTAATAGAAGTTCTCAGTATGGGAAATATTTAATATTTCACTCGACCAAGGACCAATGGTAAAAAAAAGACGTAAAATAAATGTTTGATTTAGCTATATTAAACTACCCTATGTGACCAAACTTAAAGATAAATAAGAATGTTGGCAAAAAAAATAATTTTTTTTTAGTTGAATCTAATTCACTATTTTACAAATAAGAACCTCCAATATACCTCCGAATCCTGACTCTCAAATCCAAATTTTGAAAAAGTGTTAACATAAGAAGAAACATAAATATAATAGAATAATTGAAAATACAAATAGTAACGGGGTCGTCCATAAACCATGTAACGGTTTGAGGGGGTAGGGTGGGAGCTCTAATGTCTACATGTTGTTACATGGGGGGAGGATGGGGTACATCAAAGTGTTAAGTAACACAGATCTTATATTAAAATTCTAATGTTCAAACATAATATTATTGTTCATGTATTCACCTTTGATAAACATACCTATAGATAACTTTCGAATACGTTGAAAATGCATGTTTAGCACTTACTTTTTGCTTATCAATATTTCAAATGCACTTAAGTGGCATTGTTTGCCAAGCACATTCGAAAACACATATTTACATGCACATGACAGTGACATGTTTATTGTTTATACTCATGGCACTTGTTTATATCTGTCCAATCTACTAACCCCTTCAGATGCTTTTAGTTGGACAACAGCTGTCATTTGAAGCGGCCTTAATTTATAAATCTGGTTGAGTTTGAGTATAATTTAGATTCCTACTGCATATTCTTTTACAAAGGCTGTGAATAATCGCTTGTGTTTGTACAAAAACAAAAATAATTTCTTCAAAAAGAGGAGACTTGTTCATTGTTTGCGTATAAAAAGCGATATCCGGAAAAAAACAATGAAAAAGTCTCAAGAAGATGTTGTAGTGAAATGGAAAGAAGCAAAAGTACAGAAATTATCTCAAGGCAAATTTGAGGAGCCCATCAATAGTGTTATTTCTTCCTACCAGCAGCATGTTATGAAAAGTAAAGCTTCAAATATCATTGATTATTTTCAAAAGTTAGGTGAATTAAATACCTTTTTTGTTCTGATAAATCTAGTGTGTATGTATATAAATGCAACTATTATACATAGGCTATGGTGGCGGCATTGTCATTCGCTCAGTAGACTAGACGGCCGATGGGGTTCAAATACCAATCAGGTCTACTGAGGGTTGCTTTTTCTAAATGCTTTCCCACTCTCCCTCCATGCAAATGCTGGTATATTTTCTTTAAAATCCTATCTTTTTAGTATACATTTTGTAGGGTGGAATAGTCAAACTGTGGTTACTCTAATTGTTTCTTTTATCAAATTTATCTAATGGAGTAGAAATGAGGGAGGTAGAATTTTAGAGGTAAATTACCCTCATTGACATGGAGAGAGATTATAAAACCATTTAGGAAATGCCACTCTGAGTATACCCGACAGGTATTCGAACCCCGATCTCTGCTTCATTGACCATCTAGTCTTTTTCAAGAGTGAAACCAGGATCAATGTTGGAACAAAACATGAGTCTAGGTAATGCTAAGTTAATTAAAGTAAAATTGTAGATTAATCCAAAATATAATTTAGAAAAGTGTATGTCTAGAATTGTTTAAATAGCTCTTTATAAGATAATGACTATCAAAAAACGTGCACAATAAAGAAAGATGTCTTCCCCCAACATCAAGCATCCGATGTGGGCATGTTTAACATCATCATGTAGCGCCACTACAGAAAAGGGCCATCCTCGTCAGTACATAGTAGTGCTGTCTGGTTCTTACTCGGATCGTAAACCAAACATCCATAACATAAATAATATGGCAGAAGTTTTTCCTCATGAACCTGAGGAACTAGAGCTTGACGTCTTTATGCCTGTATAAATAATAATACTATCTGAAATCATTTATAATCAGGATTTAAAATGGATTTTAAGAAGTATTAAATCTGAAGCCTTCCTTTAGTATCACAAAACTTCCTTATGAAATAATTACAATCATTTTTGATGAGTCTCTCAAATCCAAGATTTTCTGAACCCTCTAATCGTGAATATCCTTAAGTATTCAATGGATTCAAGTAATTTGTAAATTTGAGATAATTTTTATCAGCAGGGTCCAGATTTTGATGACATGTCATTTTTTTTTACATCTCAGACAATGCTCATGTGTACATACATTTTTTTCAAGAGACCCTGGTTGTGGAAATGTTTTAATATATCATTTTTTAGTAATTTATGGTCTTTTTTTTAGTTTGTGTCAGATTTATTTTTAGGCATTTTAGAGAAATTTTTGAATCATTTTTAAGCATTCGTGTCGAATAAGTATATTTTTAAACAGGTACTATTGCTATTTTATAAATGCATAAATACTCAAACATACATTTACTCAACACACAGTTGTCAGAATAAGAAGATAATGTATGTAATGATCTTTGTGTCCTGTTTGTTTGCATGGTTGTAAAATACACATTCCTGGTGAGATACTGACACTAAGGTGGAGAGGATTGCGTTGAGAGGAGAGCAGGAGAAGAGGGATTTGTATTACTTTTGAAGCAGATATTTGTAAATTAATATTATATTTATATAGCCTCTATGGTCTGTATGAGATGTACACCTCAGCATTGGTTTAATGTGTACACACAGCCCTGATTTGTAGGTCTGTACTATGTAGGATTCTGTAACAAATATACAAATAAATTTACATTGAGGTGTGCATCCTAATTTAAAAATCAATGACAGTAAAAGAATCTGCAATTTTCCAGGATTATGATATTTTCATTTGTCTACCTGTAAGGTAGGATGGAAAGGAATGTGAGCTTAGGCCAGTATTTTTGCAGTTTTTATATAAAAAATATTTTAGCGAATAAAATAAAATATTACTTCAGTAGATTTGTTTAGTTAGGTTTTCTACAGTGTTTGAATATTTGAGAAGGGGCTTATGGGATTTCATGAGATATGTTTCGCTTCATTTAAAAAAAATTACATCAAATCGCCCAATGCCCATGACCAATAATTAAGAACTGTTGGTACATCTTTAGAAAAATAAACTAAACATATCTAGTGGAGTAATATTTTGTTTATTTTGGCCAAAAATGTATTTTTTACAGTAAAAACTCAAGAAATACTGTCCAAAACTTGTGTTACCTTACAACATACCTTAAAATCAATTTCTTGAAAAAATTTTAATATAAAGATTTAGTTTTTTAACTAAAACAACAACAAAAAATAGAATTATGAAGATAGTGTTCATCAAATTTTCTGTAATTGTTTATTTCCAAGAGTTTCATTAAATGGAAAGAGTGGGGGTGCAGGGAGTACATGAGATGGCAGAGAAAGCAAGAGTGAGATAGTATGGGCATGCAATGAGGATAAAAAAGAAGAGTATTCCAAAGAAAATTATGTAAATTAAATATATAAGGAAAAGACTGCAAGGAAGGCCAATAAAGATACGGACGGAGCAGATAAGAGAAAGTGTACAAGTGAGAGAAGAAGAGTGGAAGCAATTAAAGGAGGAAGACTAGTGGGAGGATAGAGGAAGATGGAGGCACTTTATTAAAAATGCTGTGTGTGTGCATGCGCAATATTGAAATATCTTAAGAATTATAGGGGTGTTCAGGACAGTAAGAATATTCATTTACATATTATAAAGATGTATTATATTTGGAAGAAGATATAGGAAAGGTGGATAGAAACATATAAAAGGGACGAACACAGTTCACACTTTACATTACTGCCATTGGATAAAGAGGTAAGAGTTGCCCCTTAAAGAAAATCAATCGTCACCACCCAATTCCTCGACTTGGGTTTCATTTTATCAGAACTTATCAATGACAATGGCAATGAGCTGCTCTAATAGGGCTATAATATACCATCTACTAGCAAGGTTTCAATTGTTCACAAAGGTGTTTTAGTGTTTGAAGTTTTAAAAAAATAAACAACTTTACCAATTCTGAAAGGTTGTCAGGAAGATCTTTAAGTTGTGCAAGAAGTGAAGCAATGGTTTTCCACAAAATAACATGATGCTCTGGACTTCTGGCAATATTGTCACTTTTGAGGATTTTAATGGACTGGCCCACCAAGTCCAACTTAAGAGCCAGTGTGGTTAATTTATTACACGTTTCTGTATATTTTCCAAGATCACTGTAAAAATATTATTAATTAAAATAACAAACAGATTCACCAGTAAATTGCACATTAGCCTACTATGAATATTAATATAATATGTTATTAATAAAGTTTCACCAATGAAACACTTGCCAATAAAGAAAATTTTTTATGCTCCAATGATGATGGTCTTTAAAAAGTACAAAAAGTGATTTAAGTAGTAATAAAAAGTGATTATGTAGATTGTGTCAAAAATAAATTTAAAGCGTATAAGCTAAAATTTATTTAAGAGAAAAGTTCACCTTATTAGGTGTGTGTGTGTGTGTGTGTGTGTGTGTGTGTCTTTTTACTCAAACACATATATAGAACAAAGGAGAGGGATCAAGAAGGTAGGATTTAGAGGAAATGTATTTTACATTTTCTTATAAAAAAAGTAGGAAAATATTTAGAAAAAAAACCATCCTCAGTAAAAGTGACTGGTGTTTGTGTGCCACTGTGTGTAAGTTGAAAGGCATAATAATGATTAACTTTAGATTAGCATAGTTATTATACTAACAACTTGTATCATAACCATATTGTTTCACACACAGATGATAAATACTAACTACAGATCACATTATATTTTTAGAGCTAACTAATAACTTTGGTGTTACCAACCCAACATACATTAACTTCCTTGGTACAGTACTTATAGCAACTGGTATTTGAACCCCAGCCTCATCACCAGCAATACAGTCTATTACGAGAATACCCTAGAGCTCAGTTGTTTGTCACTAAATATACAAAAGAAAGCAACCATAGTTTATCATGGATCAAATGGACCCCATTTATATTATTTATCATTTTTTTTCCATCTTCTCTCAGTGCTAGTGTGGGTGCACTTCACATAAAATGACCCCCTACATCCCTACCCTTTATAATGAGTCAAAAATACTAGTGTTAAAATATATTAATAATAAGTATATATATATATATATTTTTTTTTTAAAGTATATTGGCAAAGATTATTAAAAACTAACTAAAAAAAATCCCCTCTCTTTAGCCACTGTTAAAATCAGCAAAATTAAGAGAAAATGTGCTTTAAAGGAATTAAAGACCGAAATACTTTGAAACAAATTATCATAACAATTAATTATAACTTCAGTGTGTTATATATAGGCTAGGCCTTGTGCCAGTTTTGTAACTAATTAAACATAGAGCATAAGACTTTTTTTGACATCCGTTACTGTTTCTAGCCTGTGGGCTGGATCAGTTTTTTTATTCAAGCCAAATATTTTCCATACCAGCTTGTTGGTCTACCATAGCTTTACATACCTTATAATCTAACTTAAGACTAGGAAAGTCCTCGGTCATTAATTTATCACTGTGAAAGTGTAAACCAACATTTCACCAATGATACATATTTCGGCCATACCGAGAATTGAAGCTGAGACCCTTAGCTCAGTAGACACACACACACACACACACACAACCAACTTAACTAAGGTGAGAGGTTAAGACTGAGAATATTTAAACTTCCGTCAAATGTTTCTTTTAGGTATTAAATATGCTTTTTAGAAAAAACAAAAACAAATAAAAACTATCAAAATATTTGCTAAAACTCACTGAAAATATAACCTACTTTTCTAGCAGCAATAGCTGATGATAAACAGGAAGAAGTTCCTTTTTGCTGGCATTTGCTTCTTCCTTCTCGTAGTACGATGCTAAGCCTTGCCATGCTAGGATTTGTTTAGGAGATGCTTCAATTGCTTTTCTAAATGCTTTTGGTGCCTGGTCCTTTTGATCAGATTCTTGGAGAGCAACACCAAATAAGACCAAGCCATTGTAATTGTTTCTGTCATGTTTAAGCACTTCCTAGAACAAACATATGCTAGATATTAAAAAGTACCGATAGGATTTATCTTTGCAATTTTACTAGAATACTCTCTTTCAGGTTGGCAACTCAAAATCGAGAATAAAGTTTTAGCATAAATTCTCAGTTTTACTGTCAAAATAAAATGATTTTCTCAATTTTTTAAAAGGCTATTCCTCAGATTGTGAAACTTTAAAGTTTAAATAAATGATTTTGAAATAAATATTTTCACCACCAAGTGTTAGTACACGAGTAAGTGTAAATACTATTTCTACTCAATGCCTAAGCTAGTAAATTATTGGTATCTTACTAAATTCATCACAGTACAACCTCAATTATGTTTAAAAATACTTAAATTATTTCAAAATGGGGTCTTCGTTAAAAAAAAAAAATCCTTACTGTCTCCTGTTGGGAGATTTTGCCATGACCCACCACAGAAAGAGCCCCTCCTTCCACCCTAAAAAAAATTAGTATAGCTTTAAAATTACTCTATGTCATTATTGCACTTATTTTAAAGTCTGGGTTATAAAGTCGTTATTCTACTTGTGATTTGTGCTCTACAAGTCGACAAGTTAAGGAGTAGTTTTTACAGAAATGTGCTACAACCAGTGGTGGGGGAACCTTTTTTGTGAAGAGGGAAAGGGCAAAAAAAAAAAAACTTCTCCCTCCAATTTATTGGGGGTCTGAAGACCCTCCCCCAGCAGTGAAAACTGGATCCTCTAGAACTCATTTTGAGTGGTCCTTTCTGGATTTTCTTTTTTTGTTTAATTGGACTCCTCTACAAACTATTTGGAAGGGTTCCTACCACATACATTTTTTGAAATTCAGTTACCCTTAGAAGATATTTAGAGTGGTCCTCACCCCAAAACTTTCTAAAAATTATATTCCTCAAGAAACTATTTGTAGTGGTCTTACCCAAAGAATTTTTTAAAATTTGAATGCCCTTAGAAGCTATTTAGAGTGAGTTCCAGTCTCCACCTGAACATTTTTGGAATCTTAAATGTCTCTAGAAACTATTAGAAGTGATCCTTCGTTGCAATTCTTTGAAAACTGGGTGACTTTTAATTAACTAGACAAAACATGTTGGCAGCCGTGTTAATGCTAAAAAATGTCAAGGAGTGTGATTTTTCTGGAAATTTAATAAACAAATTGAGTTCAAGCAAATTATTAAAGCATAGTTTGGCCACACATTTGAATGAAGGTTCTTAAAGTTTTAAAATCCCATTGGACAACAAAATTCAAACACTTTTCCCAAGATTTTTTCGATGCTCTAAATGTAAGCATAATTCTTGGTTTTATTGATTTTTTCGATGAGTCGCCCCCCTGTCTTTGTAACACTCACATAGTAGGATTACATACAGAGCTAAGAAATTTTCAATTATAACATAAACAAAAAATCCTTTAAAAGTAGTTTTAAAAATTTGTATGACATCATGACACCTTGTCATGTTTCATTTAATAACTAAAGAGGAATTTATAGAAATTTGTTTACTCTTATCTAAGTTTCTTTAAGACAAAACAGTAGGCCTATAGTCTGCACTAAAAAACTTAGTTAGATAAATTTAGAACTACTTATATTTGATAGGGGGGGAAAAATGTGAGTTTGTTATTTGAAATTGTATTAAGCCTGTAGTTTTGAAAACAAAAAGAACTAATACAATCACCAGTAATGCTGCAGAGTGGGAACTACATTGTGCACAAAGCCTATATTGGTACTATAGAATATCATACATCAATAAGATTTTCGAGGGAAGTTGCTTAGTTCTTTAGCTAAGACTAGTCAAACACAGCCAACAACCATCATCATTTCTATAATTCATTCACGACCTAAGTTTACTTGGATGAAAGCTCAAAATATTACTAGAATTAGTCCCTAATATATCACTACGCCAACAGCTGACATCAATTTGGATAACTGTAATGAAAACAAATGGTAATATATTAATGTGATAGTTAACCACAGTAATTTAGGCCAATATTATTTATATATTTATTTGAGGATGAACACAAAGTTTATTTATCGTTTTATTCAACTTAAAAAAATATTCATACCACTTTCACAAAAACTTCTAACAAACAAAGCTTCAAGATGGCGACCGACGAATTTAAACCATGTGGTTGAACATGACGGTAAACAAGTTTTTTACAATGATACAGACACGCAGTTAATGAAAATATTTTATCCAGTTAAATATTTCAAAATACAATAAAATAATCATAAAATAATTTATTGTTATGTTAAAAAAATGACAAGAATTTTCTCTTTTCCAAGTAAATATGATGCCTTTATTAAAAGGTATTGACGTGTGCACTATATTACACAAAATCAATAGTGTTCCAAAATAAGTACTTTTAATTTTGTTTAAAACCCGCCTCGGTGGCGTAGTTGGCTAACGCGCTAGTCGTGCTAAGCTTGACTGCTGAGGACGGGGAGATCGAGGTTCGAATCTCGGTCGGGTGAACTGGGGGTGGTTTTTCCTAAATGGTTTTCCACTCTTCCCCCAAGCAAATGCGGGTTCACTTCCCCTAGTTCAACCTTCCCAATTCCCAATCCATTAGCGTAGTTAGTACTTAAAGCGTATAATCCAAATGGGTAGTAAGACACGGTGCTAAATATTATTATTATTATTATTATTATTATTATATTATAATTGTTTAAAATATTGTTTCAAATTGGATAAAAAGAAATTATTTAAAAAAATGAAATAGTATGAGAAAACTTAAGTTTACGCTATTTTAAATGTAATATATAACAGGTAATTAAAGAACTTTACATTTATAACAAAACTGTGATATTTTACAAGTGTTGGCAACCCAAAACCTAAACATATGATTTTCGAACTCTCATCCAGGTAAAAACCTATCGTGAACAAACTTTAAGTTAAAATAGGAGTGTGTTAATACTAAAAATAAAAATAATTTTGAAAATCAATTTCTAAACTACAGTAGGCCTACTTATTTCTTTAAGGAAACCCTATTTTCACTTTTAGAAGAATGTTGTTGTAATGGAAAAAGGTGGATAGAAACATATAAAAAGTTATGAACACAATATGGCTTTTTACAATTAAAAGAATAGTACAGTTCGCACTTTACAGTGCTGCCAGTGAAATTTAAATTAGCCTGTACTGCACCTCCAACAATATCGAAAGATGCACATGCATTTCAATTGCAAATATTATTTGTATTTCTCATTATTTGCAATTTATATTGGTATGTTTCGAAAGAGACAGGCTTTTAAGTGAAAGGAGAGTTTTGTATACAACCAAAAAGAACTAAAACACCAACATGCACAACATTCTTAAAGAAGTTTACCAAATTCTTGTCTAATCTTGAACATTGAAAAAAACATGGCTTAATGGAACAGCGATTGTATGGTTAAAATGGTGGAAAGATAGACAAGTGATATTTGTATATAAAGAAGAACTAGTTCTGTGATGCTCCTTAGAATGCAACCTTCAATCTTCTTGAGATTTAACACAGCACCATCTCCCCACTTGTTTAAAGAACATCATTCTTGTCACAGAGCGCAGTTTCACAAAATACTTGCTGAAGTGTGGACAACACCAGTGGATAACAAGGAGCATGTACCCCGAGAAAAAGCACAGATTCTAACACTGACTCAAACATCACCTCCGAAAGGTTTACTCAATGATGAACATCAAAGGTTCAGGATATAGAAAGATAATCCATCACTGGAGCTGCGGGCCAAGTTGGGGACATAAAGGTCTTACGTCGGAGTATTATTATTATTATTATTATTAGCACCGCGTCTTACTACCCGTTCGGGTTATATGCACTTACGCTAATGTGTAATGGTAGGGTGATTGTGAGATGAAATGGAGGACCTACAGTTTAACGTGGGATCCGAACCACAGTGGAGGCCTGGCATTCCCCACATTCACAAGATGTCTTGTCTGAGGTGAAAGAGGGTTTGGTAATCAGATAAATCTGTGCCGGGACCGAGGATTGAACCCCGGCCGCCAGCATAGAAGTCTGACACCTTACCCCTAGACCACCAGGTCACCTAATCTGAGTAATAGTTTATTTACTCACCCAAAATGGTTTCCGCCTATCGACTCCATGACACTGACTCTACAACCCTGGTTAGCACTTACCTTGCAATGTTTCAATGCTGTTTTATGGTCTTTATTTTTAATGGCTTCTCGAGCTTCTTTCAACAGCAACTTAACTTCTTTACTATCCATTTATTGATGAAAAACTGCAAAACCTGTTCTAAAATAAAATGTTATTATCAGTATCAACTAACCTAAATGTTATATTGTTTCATTATCAGTTCCACATACATAATAAATAGGCAGGAACAACAATACAGACTTTGCCAACCTGTGCCAGTGTTGACTGGCTGACCATTTCTTTATCCATCTTACACTCTCTAATACCCTCTTTTTGTCTCACACACACATTAAAAAAGCATGTAAAATGGTTTACAATTTTCCTTTAATCCACCCTTGATAATCACTTAATGCCATCTGACACTATGTACATCCACATCTAAATAAATATTAAATAAGTTAAGTTTAGTTTGTAATTTTGTATACAATTTTTTTTGGCAAAAGATGGATAACGTACTGCACTTAACTGCGAATAAGGTTGAGTAAAGTAGCATAGGAGAGGGGCCTTTGACACAAAGTTATGTATTCTCAGCTTCTCCCTACACATTTTCGTTAGGCCTAGATGCATTTAAATACTAATTAGATTAATGTGTTAGAGATTTGTAAGGGTGAATTTAGAGAAAGTGTACTCATATTTCTGTGTGAAAAGAAAATGGAAAATGGTTTAGGAAAAACCACCCTCAGTACACCTGACAGAGATTCAATCTCCAAACTCCCCTTCACCAGAAGTTCAGTCTCTTGTGAGAACCTTCAACCACCAAACAAGAGATTGTTAAACTGAAATTCAACAGGAATAACAGGTGAGTGTAAATAGAGGACTACAATGATTATTAGAAAATACAACTATACTGTAGTATAGAGGTCGAGAATCTTTTTGATATTGCAGAGCATTTAAGTTTTTAAAAAGATTTGGTGGGCCAGTTTGAAAAAAATTATAAAGCAAAAAATGTCAAATTTAATATATCATCAATGCACTTTAGCTGAGTCAGTAGGCATGTTTGCCTACTGAACTAAGGGCCCAAGGTTCGATTCCCAGCATGGCCAAAAATTTATCATTGATGAAAATATGGGTTCACCGGGTGGGCACCATTACATCGCATGTTCATTACAGGTCCATCACGTCGCATTTCCCCCACCTATCTATACACAGCTAACCCTACTCTGACGTAGAACCAATAGGATTGAAGGGGTGTATATATACAATTACATTGCAAGTCCATTACATCGCGTTTTTGAACAAATACATTGCAGGTCCAACACGTTGCATTTCTCCACCTCTCTACACACAGCTAACCATAGTGGCCAACACGATCCCAACAAGTTGTGTTACAATATAAACGCACTTCCAACATGTTGGTGTTGGGCGAGCCGGTCAGAGCCAACAAGTTGTGTTGGGTTGTGTTGGATCATTTGTTAGAGATAATAAACGACCAACCCAACAGGTTGGCCAAGTTGGGAGGTTCTGCGCATGCGCTATCGAGTTGAATGAGTGTCTAACCTTGGTGAAGCATGTGTTTTATTTTCAGATTAATTTAGCTTTTAAAATCGGTGCTTGCATAATTTCATAATCATGGAATGCAACAAGGCTAATACAATTAAAATCATTGATTTAAAGTCTGAAAATTGAAAAATTACACCTGTACACGGGGATCTAACCCGGAACCCATGTCCAGGTGTTATTTTCCAATTTTCAGAATATGATATCTAGATGGAGAATTCCTCACTAAAAAGAATAAATAATAATAGCTTCGGCTACTAGATTCTTAATTGATTGGCCAAGTTGGGAGGTTCTGCGCATGCGCTATCGAGTTGAATGAGTGTCTAACCTTGGTGAAGCATGTGTTTTATTTTCAGATTAATTTAGCTTTTAAAATCGGTGCTTGCATAATTTCATAATCATGGAATGCAACAAGGCTAATACAATTAAAATCATTGATTTAAAGTCTGAAAATTGAAAAATTACACCTGTACACGGGGATCTAACCCGGAACCCATGTCCAGGTGTTATTTTCCAATTTTCAGAATATGATATCTAGATGGAGAATTCCTCACTAAAAAGAATAAATAATAATAGCTTCGGCTACTAGATTCTTAATTGAGTTATATCAAAATAATTCTGTTATTTGTGATGTTACATGTGTACAAAGCTATCAACTCCACTTTACAAATGTAGGTAACTCATTATTACCATGTACACACCTTCAATTCGACATATAGCAAAAAAAAAACTTTGAATGCCCTACTGTTTCTTAAGTTTTGGTTCTTCTGCAAGAGTACACTTACCGTCATCACAATAAATGAAGAAACGGCAAGTAATACGTCATTATCCATGGCTAGAAATGTGTAGGCTGATTAAAAAAAGGTGGAGAAACCAGGATGTTGGTCCAACAAGTTGGTTAGAATAAACACAGCTTACTTTTCCACATGTCTTGTCTTCCAACATGTTGGATCCAACTTGTTGCATAATAAATGAGGCTTCACTCTCACTATGAAGGTAGGTTTGGTTGAAAGGATTATGTGCCTGACTTCCCTTGTTGGCAAAGTCGATTACAAGGATAGTGTACCTGACTTTTATCTTGAAGTTAAGTAGTTAGTTAGATTTAAAAAGTATTCATCTGTTCCAGACAGGGCAAAAGTTAGCATATCCACTCTCTTGTATTTCGTCAACCTTAAATTTTCCGTTTGGGAGGGGGAGAGTTTCTAACTTGCCAGAAATCTAATGTCTTTAAACAAACTTGGAGACTTGAATTTGTAAATTCCAATTGTTATGGTGCAATGAAAATCACAGATGAAATAATAAAATATGAATATAATCTGCAAATTAAAAATATACCCTATTTATTTAGACAATTTTTCCAGAGAAGTAAAAATTAAAATTATGGTGTTTTTATTTTAGGAGTGTTGTTGCCTAGGCATCTCGGCTATGGTGAAGTTTGTTTAGTTTTGAACTTCAAACACCAATACAAAACGCCTATCAACTCTTAAAGATTTGGTAAAAACTTAATTAGAAATTATTTTCGTATGACATTGTGAAAAACAGCAAAAAGTACATTGGTTTTATATGTAACAACAATCATAAATTCAGATGCTAATAGCCTCATTTATACCTATAAAAACAAATTAGAATGATATCGTTAAAACTACTAAAATAAATGGTGGGCCTACATTCATTCTAAGATAGACTATTATGGTTTGTAACTCCATCCTCAAATATCAATTACAAATAAACTACCCTTGAATAAGTATTTTTCATAAAAGCTATCAATAATTTTTACTGAGACAAACATGAACCCTATTTCTAACCCTAAAACCTAACTAATAGGGTTCAAATACAAAATAAATTAATTAGTCAACAAAAAAGAAAGAGTGTGCTAAGTGAGTAAAGACTATAGAAAAAACTGCGCAAGAAACTAATATTCAAAACACACAATTTGGAGCAATTTCGACACTCGTTCCCACGGTCAACCTCAAAGATATATAAATATGTAAACATTCCCCTAATTCAATTACCAGACAACAATTTAGATAGCGTTATACCTAAGGACAGATAAGTTTTAAAAAATTAGAGTAAGTAGAAAAGATTCAACAAATGTGTTGTTTATTGATATTAAAAAAACTATGAACAACAATTAATATGAAAAAATCCCATAAAGGGAAGAAATAATGTATAAAATATTTTGTGATCACAATAGCATGGTTTCATTAGAGGAACGCATTAAATGTGTTGGTAATAATCACCATCAATAATTTACGTTAACAAAAATACAAGTTGGATGCGTATTTGTTAGCCAGACAGAACAATATAGAACTCATAAATTAAATCTCTGTGAAATACTCATGTTCCTTACATAATAATCAAACTTAATTATATCAATACCCTTACATCTCTTAATCCCGACAAAAGGGAAAATATGTTTTACCTAGACATAAAACTATCAATTTCTGAGTAGAGCAATCCACATTTTAATAGCCAACGCTCAAAATATTACCATCAATAAACCCAGTTATTATGGCGGCTATTACTAACCTCAATACTAGTGCTGATGGCGCCCTATAAACTAAGTTCATAAGTAAACATTGGAGACGAAGCATAAACAGCACTATTTTCAAGTCAGAGTCCAATAACCCAAGTTCATTATGATTGAGATAAATTTTAAGTCCAAAAGAAATATTATTATTAACAACAACACTAGTTATGTTTCCTAGTTAGAGTCCAATAATTCAAGTTCCTTATAATTGAGATAAAGTTTAAGTCCAAAAGAAAATATTACTATTAACACCATCCCAAGTGCTGTTTTCTAATCAGTTCAATAAATTAAGTTCAATAAGCCAAAAAGAATTTTGAAATAAAAATATGACATGCTGAAAAAGAATTTTGTTTACATTATTATTAGTTTCCGAAGCCTTAGCTTCCCCTAGCGATTATCGAAGCCAGTCCAAGAGTGCCTCTTCACTCGCAGGATCACTCTTTTATATGATTATAGCACAGTCCACAGAACACGGAGTGAGGGGATCACGAGGGGAGGAAAACCAAAGAACATAAACAGAGGGGGCTGGGGGATTCTACATGCTTCTAGACTGGAGTAGAAACAAAACTGGGCACTGGCGAAGAGTATCTTCTTTTCTACTGAAGATCTTTGGTCAGGAAATTTTGTAACTGAACGTTGAATTGGTGCAGCTTCAGCATTCTGTTGTCAGTTGTTGTGTTCAGACGTGTATAGTGATGGGGCGATTGAGTGCGTAGCAGGGCCAACAGCAGACAGTGTTCGTGCAATTGGGTAAGTCAGTTTGTTATTGACTTGAGTATCGCTAACTTGTGGCTATTGATACAAACATTATACCCTTTTATGAACGGGTGTTTCAAACATCTGTTCACAACCTTCAGTTATACTGAGACAAATAATAGACCAGTGTGAGAACTAATATTTCAATAGTTGGTATAAAAAAATCTATGTGAGTACTTTTACCCTCCTCTACCTTATGTGAAATTTAACTTTTATTGAAGATACACCCGTAAAATACTCTCTATTTTCCCTCTACAGTAAGGGCAGTGGTAAAAAAGTGCATGCCTAGGTAGCTCCTCGGCACACCTGCTACACAAAACAAAGTGTCCACAGGGAATCACAATGTGTGTGATCTGATTTTCAAAGCACACAGTACAGATGCCTAGCGGATGTGATTCCCGTGTCAATGGTGTAATTTTTCAATTTTCAGAATTTAAATCAATTAGTTTAACTGTATTAGCCTTGTTCCATTCCATGATCACAAAATTATGCAAATCCGGATTTTAAAAGTTAAACTAATCTAAAAATAAAACACATGCTTCACCAAGGTTAGACACTCATTCAACTCGATAGCACATGCGAAGAACCTCTCAACTCGGCCAACATGTTGGGTTGGTCGTTTATTATCTCTAATACTTGCCTCAGTGGCGTAGTTGGCTAACGCGCTTGTCGTGTTGAGCTCGACTGCTGAGGACGGTGGAGATCGAGGTTCAAATCTCGGTCGGGTGAACTGGGGGTGGTTTTTCCTAAATGGTTTTCCACTCTCCCTCCACACAAATGCGGGCTTACTTCCTCTAATTCAACCTTCCCAATTCCTAATCCATTAGAGTAATTAGAACTTAAAGCGTGTAACCCGAATGGGTAGTAAGATGCGGTGCTAAATATTATTATTATTATTTATTATCTCTAACAAATGATCCAACACAACCCAACACAACTTGTTGGCTCTGACCGGCTCGCCCAACACCAACATGTTGGAAGTGTGTTTGTATTGTAACACAACTTGTTGGGATCGTGTTGGCCACTATGGTTAGCAGTGTGTAGAGGGGTGGAGAAATGCAACGTGTTGGACCTGCAATGTATTTGTTCAAAAACGCGATGTATTTGTAATGCGATGTAATTGTATATATACGCGCCTTCAATCATATTGGTTGTGCGTCAGAGTAGGGTTATTTGGGTATAGATAGGTGGGGGAAATGTGACATGGTGGACCTGCAATGTATTTGTTCCAAAAACGCGATGTAATAGACATGCGATGTAATGGACTTGCAATGTAATTGTAAATATACGTCCCTTCAATCCCATTGCTTGTACTTCAGAGTAGGGTTAGCTGTGTATAGATAGGTGGGGGAAATGCGATGTGATGGACCTGTAATGTATTTGTTCCAAAAACGAGATGTAATGGACATGCAATGTAATGGTATACACCCGGGTTTACCATTTCACATCGATATATTCACGACTGAGGACTGGATTATGTGCCTGTCCTAGTTTTAAGATAGATTATAAGGCATATGAAATAATGACAGGCCTAACCAGCCAGTAGTATATGGCTTGAATAAAAAAACTGACCTAAGCCATAGCCTTGAAACAGTAATGGATGTGAAGTATATTTGTTATTAATTAGGTAGTTAGTTATTAGTCTATTTTTATAAACACAAGTGAATTGTTTGTTTGCTAAATGACTTGCGAGCCAGATAAAATTGGTTGGTGGCCCGGATCCTTCTGTAAGTTGCCGACCGCTGCTGTAGTGTGGCCAAGAATAGCTCTGCTGACTTTTACTCTATGAGATGCTTTACTGGCAACATGAGAATGCCAATCCTAGTTCTGCTTTACCAAAGTATTTAATTTCTAGCCATAGTTTAGATGCAATTTTTTGTCGCCCTCAGAATCTTCCACCCTGTGCAAATGCTTATGTTGCAACCCTGCTTGGGCTAGACCTGTAAATAGGCATAAGTATCATTTATAATGGTCAAATTTCTTAGCTAGGTTAGTAATGCTTCTGCCTATTGAAAAGTCAAAAATTGATTCCTAGCATGGTTGAAACTTGCAACAGCAGTCACATGGTCTGAGGCTTGCAATAGACTGTATTGTCAGTAACAGGTTTGAATCTTGGCCATGGATTCCTTATATCCTTTTCATGCTAGAATGAGTACATTTCCTGTGTGCTACCAATCCTTACCTATTATATCACAGGTAATTAATAACTGTTTAATGTGTCAATCTCACAATAGATTATATTGCCGATAAGAGATTGAGGTTTGAATTCTGGTTGGGTGTACTGAGGGTGGTTTTCCCAAAATGGTTTTCCACTCTCCTTCCAAGAAGCCTAAATGTGGGTACATTTCCTATTAATTCAACCTTACCCTTCCCAAGCTAGATACATGGTCATGCATCTCATTACAATCATTGATTTATATATAGTCTGTGATATGGTTGTGGCTTAAATGTTTACTCAAGAAAAAGTCAGATTTCAACTAAACAAAGAAAGTTGCTTGAAAGTCAAAAAGTTATGTAAAAACCTGCTAAGATATGTTTTTGGCCATTTATTAATTTACTAAAATAAAGTACTGTATATAATGTTTTATAAATGGAGAAAGATGTTTATGGATTTATAGGAAACAAAATTGGTTAAAAAAAACTGGAAGAATATCTGCGAAATTTTCGAAGCTTCATAAGTGTTATTGTACCAGTACTAACATAAAAATATCGATAAAAAACTATGTCCAGTGTTAATTATGAAAATGGAGTATCACAACCCAGTACCTATCTTACTTTAAATGTAAATTATAAAATAACTATCACCTATTTAGCTAATTTGGATATTTATATTTTAAAGCACTTCACACAAATGTGGGTACATTTTCTCTAAGTTAAACCTTTCTCCTCCCTAATACATTAGTGTTACTTGTGTGTACAGACAAAACAGGTAAAAAAGATGAGATTCTAAAAAAATCTGTTCATTTTTTAAAATATTTAAGAGTAGGCACAAAGTTTTGTGGAAGTTAAAATTATATTGTAGTAAGTAGTCTATGATCAATGAACCTCATGACCATCCAAAAGCTGTCTAATTTTTATAATTGGATTATATTTAATATTAGTTAGTTTATATAATTATGTATTAGATTAAAAATATGTTTAAATGAGTGTAGCCCAGTCTATTTTTTTCCAAGCACCGCGTCTTAGTATCTGTTCAGGTTATTCGCATATATACTAATTACGTTAATGAGTTAGGGATGAGGAAGGTTATATGAAGTGTACTCACATTTGCGTGGAGTGTGTGGAAAACAATTTTGAAAAAAAAAAAAACTATCAGTACACCCGACGGGGATTCGAAGGGGAACGCCGATCTTACCGTCATCTGCAGTCTAGTTAAACACAAGCGTTATGCCTTAGAGACTATTTTTTGCCCAGCGAAGCAGGTCTGTAAGCGTTCTTAATTTAAATTAAACTAATAGCCTAAATAGGTTTTATCTATTTAATTATTGAGAGTAGTAATATAAACGTAATATATTACCAGTGTTATTCAATAGTATTTGATTTAAGACTACAGTATATATAGCTAATAAATTTAAAGAAAAATAACTATGTCAAAATATTAAAACTTAACCAGGAAATCTTCAAAATAAATACTAAACCATTTACGTTCTTCATATATATAATTTGACAAGACAACAACGTTACAAAACTTAAATCTCAAATAAAATCTTGCAGTGTCCGTAAATAACTCCAATCAGGAATATTATTCTCATCAGATATATCTGTTAAATGTATATAAAGAGAAAGGTTTATTATGAAACCAATACATGTTATATTTAAGTTAATTGGCCTATAATTTTTTTTACGATTATATATATATATATTTAAGAATTTGAAATGCATAGTTGTAATAAAAACGTTAATAATGAGCAATGACGTTTATTAAAATCTAAAACATAGAACAATATATCATTGTGTGTTGTCACGCAATTACATGTTAATTTGTGCTTAGAAACTTTTTGAATTGATTTTTTTTATGTTTGAAATACAAGTTTTAACTAGCTAAAATGTTTTCCAAGTGATTAATTTCTAGGAGTACCTAAAGTAAATAGAAATGGGGGTATTTAAGTTCATTAGACTAGGAGATAAACCAGTGACCTCTATAAAACTGGAAGAATAGGTACGTACTAACCAAGGGTGTATTGAGGGTGTATTGCTAAAGGGAAAAAAACTACTTGGGGTGTAGGCCCCTCTATGACACACTACTCAAGACCCTAAATAAAAGTTAATCAGACTTTGAAGCTTTTTAGTTGTACGATTTGCCACTATAAGAGAAAGCATTGTGATCGATGTGGATAGTTGTGACGTTATATAACAACAGTTGTTCAGATTTATATTTTACTTCAGAACAATGGCTTCATAGATCCAAAATAAAAATAAATGTAGGTTTACAGATTGTTTTAAAACTGACGTGACACGTTTATATGCCCTCAAATTTTGAGAGACTTAATTATGAAAAAAAAAATACAAGAAAGATTTCTGGTCAAAAGAACATAAAAAACTCTAATGTTAGTTAGATTTTGTGAAAAACATTTTTGGACAAAAGATATTCTACGAGAGTGGATTGTAGCAGATATTGATGAAGGAATTTTGCAAAAGGAAAGTGTGCAATTGTTTTTTATAAATTCAGATTAGTTTTTCTCTTACTTATTTCCACATTGGTTGATCAATATTTGCAATAAAAAAACTTCTGCTAGATATCAGTTACCACCACTCCTCTGTCGTCAGCTACTTATATGTTTATTTATAAATTATAACAGTGATTTGTCTACTGCCTTATCTTTAGATATTATTTATATACCAAAGTAAAAAAGTTTATTTTTAAATTGGGGATGGTGCTCTAGAACTGATATAAGTAAAACACTGTATTTTCTCAAACCAGCAAATCATTTAGAAGTTTCTATTACCATTTATACTTGCAAGTAAACGCCAAATCAAATAATACTTTGTTGACATTATTTAGTTCTTGAATATGATGAGACATATGTAGTGTAGGGATGGGTTGTGAAATCACAACCTGCTCCTTTGTCACTGCTCCTCTGACGTCACAGTCACAGTCTGCTCCTGACAGACG